>OOFC01025060.1:0-23190 GCA_900323345.1 Pseudochromis fuscus | reverse complement strand
TAAAAGTTACCGACGGATTTGGATGAAATGTTCAGGGATTGTCCAGATGGTGATCCGGATCACCGTCTGGATCCAGGAATTTTTTGAAGGATTCTTTAACATTGGGAGATAGGACCATATGCAACATTTATGCATATGACTCCACCAACAATGGTCAAAACACTTTGAAAAAAAAATACAGGACAAGTTTCTAACATGGTCTACAATATATCAAAGATTGATCCAGATAAAGGGAAAAATTTCGGATAATATGATCCAGAATATGAAAAAATCGATCTTGGAAACTTGCATCATAAAAAAACAAAACAAATGAAGCTAGAAACATGCAACAGACATCTTTAAACAGGAACTAATATTGATATAAATAAACGCAAGACTAATACTAGTAATATCTTTGGTGGAAGTCACAATATGGAAGGAAATGTTGTGCTTGGTGGAGGTCTGCGCTCTCCCAGTGCTTTTCTAGTTCCCTCTGTCATCAGGCTTTCACACCTGCTGCAGCAGTAATCACTGGTTATATGTGTATGTATTTATTCATTTTATATTTCTTTAATTGTAACTTACATTGTTCTGAATTGCACTTAATGACCTGGATATTTGGCACATGCTCATGTCTGTCTGTATTTGGCACATGCTCGTAACCTGGTTGGTGATGGTTAAATATGGTCCTTCCCACAAACAATAGTCCAGGAATTATCTTGTGTCACAATCTGTCTGCCTCATAAACCAGCTGACAGTCAGGACCTGAAAATCCACATAGGCTACTGGATTCAGAATAAAATTGCCTGGCATCTAATGGGTGTTGTCATGTTGGGAAAGCACATGACATAACACATAACTTCACCTTTGTTCACACTGAACTGAACACATGCGCATCTTAAGTATTTAGGCGATTTAACTTCTTCTCAGAGAGGATCACTGTGCTGTAGATTCTCCTTCCAGTGATTTTTATTTACTTATGTTTATTTACTGAAAACTGAATCAAGAAGCTGTGAGAAACATTTATTATTCACTTTATGTCATTATGTTGTAATTCATGGTGCAGATTGCTTTACAAATGAGGCGAGTGTGGCTCAGGTGGCAGAGCAGGTCGCCTGGGAATCATAAGGTCATGGGTTTGATCCCCAGTTCCTCCTGTCCACATGTCAAAGTGTCCTTGGGCAAGACACTGAACCTTAAGTTTCTCCCAGTGGTGGCTAGTGCCTCGGTAGCCATTGGTGTGTGAGTGTGTGTGTGTGAATGAGTTGCCTTGTAAAGCACTTTGGGACCTAGCTAAGGTCCTGAAAGCGCTATATAAATCTACTCCATTTATCATTTAAGCAAACAGATTACAATTCAGTGGCCTGGTCCTGAGGTTAAAGTAACTACAGTTTGCTAACAGGCCAGAAACAAGATAAAGAGATATTGGGAAATCAAATCCAGTTCTCAAGACACAGCAAAAAATAAGACTAAAATTAAAATAATTACAAAGGTCATGATTGTAATTATGATGAAAAAAAGCAAAAACAGAAATGACCATACTCGATTCTGTGTAATATGTGGTTTAAAATCTTGATGTCTGAAAAAAGTAAAGGTGTTGCAATCCATGCAGACACCCAAACCTGGACAAAATAATTCAGATTCACCCACAAACAGTGTATTAAATTAAAAAAAAAAAAATCATTATTATACCAGAACAAATGACAGAAGAGAAACAGTTTATTGTTTATTGTTTATTATTTATTATTTGGAACCCCATTAGCTTCTGCTATTGGGGACCTATTTAAATTAATTCCATTAAAATAAACATTTTATTACATATAACATGGAGTATCAATGATGTAATTCATCGCTTCACATACACCGTCAATGTACAACAATATCAACAGAACATGAACCAACTATATCAGAACGTCAACAGGCAACACAATCAAAAACAGCAGCTAAATGTAATTACCTGAAAGACACTGTGCTGTATTTACTTCAATATAATTTGTTGTATCTTTAATCAACACTCCCGAAATTAGTTCTCAGATATTCTTTGAAGGTAAGGTAAGTCTGTCCTCCTCAGTGGACTTTACTGTCCTCCTCGGTGTTGATGGTGCCCCAGTGGGTTTGGATGGAGGTGAGGGCGCCGTGGTAGCGACCGCTGATGAAGCGCAGCTCAGAGTCTTTGTGTTCGGCGTACATGTTGAAGGAGTGACCCGAGGGCTGGCCTGCGAACAGGGAGCGGCCCATGTTGGTGACGAACACCAGCGACTGGATGTAGTGGGCGTACTTCCCGGAAACCTGGATGATTTTTTCATCTTCGAACAAAAGCAGCTCCTGGGGCTGACCGACAATCCTGCCGCCCACAGGGGACCAGATCATGCCGTAGCGAAACTGGAACCTGAAGGAGGACAGGAAGTGATGGTTTAGTACGTGCCAAAGCGGAGCAGCATCAAGTTTGTGGACAGTAAACATATTGAGAAAACCTGCACGAGCGCAAACTCCTCATCCATCTCACCAGTGTGTGTGATGAAGAGTGTATTAAACTCACCCGTAGATGTAGTTGCTATAAGCCTCCCACACACGGACGCCTGTGATTCTTTCTTGTCCCGTGATAGTGTACGTGCTGCCACTTCCTGAGCCCACTGATGGAGAGATGGAGTAGTACGGCACTGCAAACACAAGGAAGGTAAAACATCAGAGTGAAGCTGTTAGCAATGCTTACACTTCTCTCACTTGAAATTATAATTTCTATTATCATATAATTGCTATAATTACCAAACCTCTGTGTAAATACCTGCCCATGGGCGCCAATAAATTGCAAATATATTTACAGAAAGTAGCTTCAAAACCATTTAAAGATATACACTGACTATTATTTTTCCTCTGTGAATTTCAGTAAAATATTATGTACCATCAGCCATGACGGAGGCCATGAGCAGAGCCATGAGCAGGGCGGAGATCGCAAGGTAATGCATTCTGTGGAAGAAAGTGATAATGTATAAATGATAGTGATAATTCATCCAGCAATCAGTGAGTAATTATTTCAAACTGTTGTAATGTTGGGAAAAATTCAATCTTACTCGTTTGTTGTTGTTTTTTTTGGATGATCACAAGAAACCTAAAAAATAATCAAAGAAAAGAAAAATGTTAGTTTATTTTGCATTTTCATCTTCCTCCTATTAAAGAAGATAATAATCAATAGATCAACCAAAGATTGTAAAGATTCAAGATGAGATACTTACAGATCAAGTTTCAGGCATCAGTGTGTGCAGCTTCACCTGTTGTCTGCTCTTTGTATCAGCTCCACCTCAAGAGCTGCTTTTATAGCATGGAGGTGCTTTCATGGCTACTATTTACTGTAACTGGCAGTAATCTATTTCCTGATTGGTTGGAGGAATGAATAGGTATAGCTGTGGTTCATTCCTGCTGAGCTGAGGTGAGAAGGAATGCAGTCTGGACCACATCATCCTTCCTTTACAGGAACAGGGCAGAGGTTCGAGAAAATCAATGCAGGGAATTTGTTGATCAGATAGAAAATATTTCAGCATCACTACTGATTAGTGCTCAACTTTGATGTGATATAAAATACAGCATCTTAGTTCTGTTTTCTTTTAAATATGATACATCTATTACATACATATAGTGATTTTGTTACTGGATAAAAAAAACTATTGCAGAAGTTACAAAGCAGTTTTGGCAAAATTCAACTTAGAGTCTTGTTCAAGGACACTTTAGATCTGAAGAACTGGGGATCAAACCCTGAATCTTATGAGTTGTAGATGACTCGCTCTAATGTCTGTGCCAACATCTGTTCAGTAGATTTTCTTTTTTTTAATTTTACAACTTTATTGATCATTTTTCATTTTACACAAACATTGTAAAATGTACATATATGTAGAAATTACAATTTGTTAGAACCAACAAACTTCTTCCCTTCCAGGTGGCACACACACACACACACACACACACACACACACACACACACACACACACACAATCCAAAATCAAAATAATAATGATAATTATAATAATAAAAACAAACAAACAAAAACAAACAAACAAGCCAAAAAAAAATGCATTAAAGGAGAACAATTAAGCAAATAAGCTACATATATATATATATATACACACATACACCCACATATATGTCAACATATTACGTTTCATAATCACAGAATTTAACAAAAAAAAAGTAACACATAATCAAATGTACAGGAATACACATGAAATATGGTCATAGTAGTACTCTGTCAGCCCTGACCTCCACCGTCCTCAACCATCAAAGACATGTATATCAGATCAGGTCAACAACAGGCTTTTAACATAGGTGATAAAAAGTGATCATGTTTGTTCATATTTATCTTCCAACTCTTGTATCATATATCGAAGTTTCTCAAGTTCTCACCCGAGCTTTATTTCCCTGATCAAATGAACATCAGTAGTTAGTGTTGTGAAGTGACTGATCAACAACAGGTGAAACCCTAACCTCCATAGTTGAGGTAACTACAGTACACTTACAAGAACTGGGCTGCAGGAAGATGACAGAGTAAAGAAAAAGCTTTAGGAAAATTCCCCAGTGTTGTACATCTACTGTTACTGGGGACACAATAATGGGAATAAGGAAATAACAGTTTGTGTTAGAACTGCATTTTTACCTCATGACTAATTCTACTAATACTTTTTCTGAAGTAGGAAGATCAGAAAGGTTTGTTCGTGTTGGAAATAATGTGAACAAATCATTGCTTAAGATTTGGAAATTGAATAAAAAATACATCGTGAAAATCTTTTAAGTCCTTTGGCGTCATGTATTCAAATGCTGCTGACGGCAGTAAGTGATGGTTATATGTTATGTGTTACAGTACAATCAATGTGTGGACCAGCATTTTCTGTAAAGCACTGACTGACTCTGAAAGTTTATGTAAGAGAAAAAAATACCTGAACAACAATATGGTTCCAGTAGCTATTTGTCAGTGATGGTTAATTATGGTGCTTCCTCATAGTATGAGCCCATTGTTTGTTTGTGGTTGGGGAAATATCTGATGTCATAAACTCTCCCACTCATTAGGCAGCTGGCACGCAGTACTTGAAACTCCACGATGCTTTCAGAATCAAACTGGTTGATATTTAATGAGCGTTGTCAGACTGGGAGACCACGAGACATAACACGAGACTTTTCACACTGAATGAAACACATCAAAGAAAATGTCTAATTTGTATTAAGATGCTTTAACTTCATCTCAGAGAGGAGCCAAAGAAATCAATGTATCAAACTGAATCAAGAAGCTGTGATACATTTATTATTCAGTTCATTATGTTCATGATGAGGTTGGACGACACACAGTGAACTAAATTACAATTTAGTTGCCTGATAACGACATTAACGTAACAAAAATCCAAAAGTAAGAAGACAATTTGCCAACGGAGGCAAGACAACGATCATGTAAGATCAGTCTGAGCTTCACCATCTGCAGCTTGTCCAAAATGCAGCAGCTAGTCTCCAAACCGGGACAAAGCAGTGCGACCATATCTCACCGGTGCTGTCTTCACTCCACTGGATCCCAGTCAAGCACAGGATTGATGTTAGACGCTTTTATTTGTTTTTAAGACTGTGAATGACCTGGTCCCAGAATCTGATCTCATCACACCCTGAGATCAGCTGATCAGATGCTTCTGGATGTTCTGTGATCGAGACTAAAAACCAGAGATCGAGCATTTTCAGTGGCGGCTCCCACATTGTTGAACATGTTACCTTTAGCTGTGTGGACCACTAATACCACTCTACTTTTAAATCACTGCTAAAAATACATTTGTTCACCTCGGCCTTGGCTGAACACACCTGATACACCTACTGGGTGTTTACCTTGTGGTTTGTTAATTTTATTGTTTTGTATATTGTCTTGTTTATTTATTGTAAAGCACTTTTGTAGACCCGGGCTGTTTAAATCTGCTATATAAATAAAGCTGACATAGACATTGACAAGATTTGAAATTTGCAAATCCAGTCATCAAGATCCATCTCACAGTTTTGTTTTGTTTTTTTTTACATTTGCTTAGACACAAGTTTGAAACCAAGGCTCAGACACACACACAATGTCCAGTACACCTCACATCCTTTGCAAAATGACACACTGTAATTAATGTCAAAACTGTTCATTAATTTATCAAAACCATATGTTACCACATGAAACACACATTTCATAATTCTGTCATTCTGTTCAACACACTGCTGTGTTTAACTTAAAACACCTCTCAGTGAATAGTACACAAGTACAAATTCACAACACTATAGACCCATTTACTGTTAGCAAACGAAGTATGCGCGCGCATTGTGGCAATGGAAGTATGGCGGCTAGCAAAGGCTTGTCAAGCTACTCTGGTGGATTATCAACAAAGTGGAGGACTATATACACACTGCAAACTGCACCTGTATGGCAGGGTAAGTATTATTGTGCTGATTTCATTTTCTTTGCCTGAACAGAAATGAACATGAACTGCTCAGATAACTTAACTGTGATGTATTAGGCTTTTGCACTTGCCGGTACCCGTACTTAATGACGTGTTTAAACGGAAGGTTGTCATAGTAACAGTTGTTGCGGTGTTGACGAGATAAAAACGTTATGTACGATGAAGCTCGGTTGTCAAGCCTCGTTAATATAACATAACAATCTAGACTGCCAGTGTCCAATATAAAAATGATAACAGGCTGATGGCATGCACCAAAACCGCGGCTAACGCTGCTAATGCTAACAGCTAGCTTCCACACTCACTAAGGAGTCTCTGCACAAGATAAAAAACACAACAACCAGACATTTTGATGGGCTACATTTCCACGTGGTTCTTCCCAGAGAGGTGCAGACAATACCAGGTAAACAATGGGACATAGCACTTCTGTTGCCAAAATGCGCACGCAGCTTCTTGATGACGTAGGCTGTAAATTGGTCTATAAATTTACCAAACACAGGATCAATGCTGCAGATTATTAAAAATATGGATTATGTGTCTTCTTATACTCAACATCAGTCAACAGAGACAATCACAACAGTACAGTACAACCATATAAATATTGGGACATGTTTTGTAAGCCCAGAAAATCCACCAACATTATATCCTGTGCTAGTTACAAGGACTATAAAGTAAAACAAGACAAAAATAAAACTGAAAATTCAGCACAGAAAACACTACACATCTGCTCACCAAGTATTTAATCATCACATATGAATAAGTGCCTCCTTCCTCTTTGTCATTCAATCCAATATACAAAAAAAGAAATGTAAGCTACTGTAAACTGACACAGGAAGGGGAATTAAAAGTGCATTTATGGTGCATGCAACAGTAAGCAGCTGATTACTGTTGGCAGCTTTGGTTTGTTTTACCTGTTTTCTTGTCCTTATGTCCTTTTATAGTGCTCAAACCTGATTGGTGTGTCTACAGTTCAGCAATCATGTGTTTGGGTGTGGTGATTTGTCAGTCACTGTGGTGGAATTACAAGGAAGTGACATCATCATATACCTCTGTGTCTAATGTATGCAAGTGTGTTTAAGGTGACATCGTGTTTATAGTCGTGCAAATCTGCTCCAGTGCTCTGCTTGAGCGTAAGGTGTTGATGATCATGTAATTATTTTGTTTTTAGTGTTTATGCAATCGTAAAAAAAAGTTAAAAATTAAAATTAACTCACAACTTTTAAAATGGTAAAAACAGAAAAGTATTTGTAAGTTGTTACATTTTCATTTCAGAGATTTGGAGAAATATACAACAGTCTATAACTGACCATACCTGTAATTAAATCATTTTATATTTAGAAACTGAGCAGCAAGTTTGCCACATGGTGACATTTAAGTGTCCTACACCCTCCTCCTCAGCACCGAGGCGAAGCGATGAAGGTCGGATCACCGACAGCCCAGTGAGCGGCGATGGAGGTGATGGGTCCATGCACCCGGCTGCTGATGAAGCACAGTTCTGTTGGCGGGATACATGTTGAAAGAACGACCCCGAGACTCAGCAAACGCCCCATGTTGGTGATGAACGCCCCTGACTGTAGGAAGGATGAATACTTCCCAGAAATCTGGATGATGGCTTCACCTTCAAACAGCTCCATCTCTTGCAGAGTGCCATACTGTTTGCCAGCGATATGAGACCAGATGGGGCCGTAGCGAAACTGGAAGCTGATAAATGAAGAGGAAATATATAAATATATATATACTGTCAGAGGAAGCTGCTGGTGGGTAATCACCATGGAGTACGATAGTGAAATCAGTACACTATGATCTTGGTATAGGCCTCCCATACTCTTAAAGCTGTGATCCTTCCCTCTCCCACTTCTGGGGAGAATGACTAGTGCGGCTGCTGAACTGCAAGGAGAAAACATGTGAACAGTTAACCTGAGCCTCTTAACCTCTTTAAGGTGGAAGTCCATCATCACATGCACCATCTGGAGACTGACTGAACTGTAGCTGAAGCTGCATGAACAGTAGAGATGGTGAGAAAACGCTTCCTGTGAGAAGAGACATGACAGGATTGTTTTACTCTACATACACGAACCATAACTGAAGGAATAAAAAAAATGATGAAGTCTTACCTCTGTGCTGGTTGGAAAAAATAAGAAGCAAGAAGACGTGAGATCAGTGTGGAGCTGGGCTCACCTCGATCACAGTGTATCTACCTGTGCAGGAGTCTTCTTGTTTATAGTGTGAATGATTTTCATACCTGTGCAGGTCTGTCTCATAGGCCAGTGGTCTCCAACCACTGGGCCGGGGCCCGGTACTGGTCCGTTTGTTACCGGGCCGTGCAGAAAGAAATAATGATTTATATAAATTCCGTTGTGTTGATCGTTATAGTCTGAAAGACGTTTAATTTTGAAGAACAACTGGATTCTGTCCAACTTAACTTTTGTCCGTGCCTCTTCACACGTCAATACGGTTGTCTCGGTCATGTGATCAGACACGTTAGCCAAACAAGTCTGCAAACTAGTGAAAATGAGTAAAAAAAAAAAGTCTTTGGAGAGCTTCTTCGCAAAGAAGAGACATTTGGGTTTTTTTTAAATTCCAGTCGTGTTATTTTATTTCTGCTGTATTTATCTGCCACACCTTGAAGGCTGGTCCGTGAAAATAATGCCAACATCAAACCGGTCCGTGGTGCAAAAAAGGTTGGGGACCACTGTCATAGGCTGATACTCTCAATAAATTATGTAAGAAACAAACACAGTGTGTTTGTGTGTTCCTTTTAAGTATGTTCAGCATTTTGTTACTGTCAACGCCTTAAGCCTTTGGGGAAACTCTGCAGAGCAGTTACCAAAATAAACATGCAAAGCAAACAAATAAGTTACTTGATGAGTGGAAGATTTCGTCACTTAAAATTGTAATTAAGGCAATGCCACTCAAGCAGACTGGGCCTTGCTGAGCAGTCGGCAGTGTTAGGGTGTGGACATGTAGCTGGAAACATGCAGACCTTACCTACTGAGGTTGGGCGTGATCAATTGGTGTCATTGCTCAGATTCAGCTAAATTATATCAGCTCATAACAAAAGGCAACAAATGCATTATGAAACCTTGTGTGAGAGGTTTAAGTGCAGTGTTTTCACAATCAACACATCTCCACTTATTGTACTTCACTTGTGATTGTTGGAGTAAGGAGTCTTCCTGAAACATGAAGAAAACCAGTGATGGAAAGACATTACTCACTAATCAGCTATACTACACTATTGGTTTCTAGTGTTATGAGAATTATTACTAAAAAAAGTTTGTTCTTTTTCAAAACCCCAATTGTCCCGTGAGGAATAAATCAACTTTAATTACTAAAACTGTATTAACAAAATTATATTTCACACTGATGCCCCTGCAAAGCATCCAGTTTAATTAGCTTAATTAAAACCCCTCACAATTAATCACTTTTGATTTGTAATCTTCTAGAAATTAATTTTGTGCGAGCAGCAACTGTCAGACTAATACATCAATAACATCTCTCTCCATCCAGAATCAATGTATCCTGCACAGAAAATGCAAAAATAATACAAATAATTTCAATAACTGACAGTAGTTTGACATGAAAATATTCATAAAGGTTGTTTTTCAAAATTAAAGCATCAACTAAATACAATGAATCAGTGATATGAATTGCTCAAAAGCTTTTCTTTCATCAGTTTTCAGATCTGTGATAACAGCATCTGGAGAGACCACGGTGAAGCTGAAGAGGCAGAGCTGACTGAGGAAAACATCACTGGAAGCTGAGGAGCACTGTTTCTGTGTAACTGAGGTAGATCCTCTTGTAATAACTACATCAAATAAAGTAAGAAAGCGTCATGAACCAGACACAGAGCAAAGACCCATGGGTGTGAGCGTAACAGCAGGGTTTATTAAACAGTCCAGACCGTGGATGGTCGGGCAGACAGAGGTATCTAACATGTGCGGCAAAGGCTGGTCAAAAAACAGGTGGAATAACTGTAACAGGATCTATGAGATCAATGACACACATGAAGTTAAATACACTGGGTGATGGGTGATTGACAACAGCTCTGGAGGACAATCAGAGCAGGTGTGACCAGACGAGGGCAGGAAGTAAACCCTGCAATGAGACAACAGTTGGTGAATTTCAAAATAAAACACAAGACCAAAACACAAAAAGACGAGACAGAAACTTAACTGACAGCAGACGTGACACATTGTCCTTGAAGTCCTATTTTTCTCTGTCAGAAAATATGCCGATCTAGATATTTTCCACCTGGTCACCAAATGATAGGATTTCTTTAAACCTGTGTGTGACAACTTTACATTAATAGTAGCACACAGGAGCTAGCTGAACTTCTGATTTATCTTCATTACATAACAAACATTGGGATTTAGCAAACACCTGTTTATCCAAAACACAACAGATTACAACAGGCAGTTCTTTCAAAGTCCATATTATACTATAACAAAATCTACACACAGACATATTATGGCCATCTTTGTATTATCAGCGTACCCACCATCACTTCAACGCTTGCAGTGAAGAGCCTGAATCTGCAGCTCTCCTTGGCTCTAAAAGTTTCAAAATACCTCTCAGTTCAATGTTTAACTGCTCTGCCACAACTTTGTTGACAGCGACCTGCTGTTTTTAGTGAAAACTCCACTGTGGATGACCTGCTGAGCACCAAACAGCAGAGGTGGTGAGCTGGTAACCACAGCAGAGCATTGAGCTGCCAAAGACTCGGCTATTTTCAAGGTCAATATTGTGTTCACAGCTTGTTTCAGCTGCTCCTTAGAGGCCAAAACCCTAAAAAAAAGACATTACACATAAAAAAAAAACTGTAAACACACCAGATCATCTATATTTATTCTTAACCCAGTAACAAAAAAATAGCATCAACAAATCCTCGTCTAAGATCTTTGATTGCATAGTTTTGACTTGGTATATGACTACACATACTATAGGATCTATGCTGCAATTTAATGACTGCCTCAAAGTGCATATTTTTTCCCCTAATTTGTCAATAAAAAATAAAAAACATCTCTAATTTCTTTGATTTTACTCAACTTCCCTTTTTAAATTTCCTGGTCACTCTTTGCATACGTTATATTACAGCTTCAGTCTAAGAGGCTGTGATATTTGAAAGTGCTGTGGTCGGCTCTGTTCCTCTGCATTGTGCCTGCTACACTGTAATGAATGCTGAACTGCAGGTATTCAGGCAATGAAACCCAACCCGTGCTTGAATTACTGTGCTACACTATCTTGCAAAGCTGCTGGTTATTTGGTGCATTAACACATACTCAACTATCTCATTACCATAAGCCATAAAGAAAGTGCAAAAGAGACAACTTATGGAAATCTGCAAGCTACTCTGAATGGAAAGTTAAGGAGCCAAAAGCTAAGACTTTATCTCTTCAGAGCTTGTGAATTAAAGCTTCAAAGTCTTGAGCATGACAACTACAAGTCAGACATCCACAACAATGACAGGATTCTTCAAGTATCTACAAAAAAAATAGCAGCAAAAATATTCGTTGGATAATCCACGATGTCTCATCCGCCAAGCTTTGTAGTCTCCGTATCCCTTTGATATTGTTCTGCAAGTGTCCACTGAATAGTCCCAGGTCAAACTCTACTTTAAATCCTCCTTTCAGGGACGTCTGGTAATGATTGGGGTTATTCCTCCAGCTGCAGTGTTAAAGCCTGTTAGAGGATTTCTTGTCCAAGCTTTGACCCAGGTGTTAATGTTACACCAGCAGAGTAATGATCACTTCATCATCCTGGCCCTGCCACAGCATCTCCCCTTCAAACGCCACCTTCCCGTGCTTCCTGGCTCTCATCAGGATCCCCACCACCTTATCCGAGATCCGAACGTATCTGTCGAACAGCTGCCCGAAGGTGACTCGGGTTTTCCCGTCTGGGTCCGGGTCCACCATAGTCCTGATCACTAAACACATGTCGTCTATCTCGCGGTGGATGTGCTGCTCGGCGCGTTTGGCCCTTTCCGCCGTCTTTGTGCCCTCCTTGGGGCGCCCGTAACCCTCTTCGCCCTTTTGGAGGCGCAGGGACATGGAGTAGTCATAGTCAAAGTATTCGCTGAAAGGGTTTAATTTCTGGTTGACCGTGTGCTCTGAGGCCCAGCTCTGCCAGCGGCTCTTGAGGTTTCCCACAGCGCTGTATTTCTTAGACAAGGCGTTGATCTTGTTGGCGTCATCTGCTTCCTTTTTGTACCTGGAGATATGAGATTACATTAGAAACTAGGAAGTAATCAGACTACAAACCCCTGCCAAGGCATACTACATATCTGATTCCCACCATACTGTCTCAGATTGTAGACATCAACATCCTGCATTTGTTTGGAGATTTTCGAGAAAATCCATTCGGCCAAGTTATGAATTTTACCCAAAGAGCGAAAACATTTTACTGTTTTCAATTTGTATCTATCGTATTTTCCGGGTTGTCCTAATACGCTCCTTCCTGCTGAAGTGTCCTTGAGCAAAACACTGAGCCCTAAGCTGCTTCCAATGGTGGCTAGCACTCTATAGCAGGGTGCCTGCTACAATGCTAGCACTCTGTAGCTATTGGTGTGTGAGTATGTGTGTGAACAGGTGAATGAGGAGCATTGTAAAGCACTTTGGAACCTAGCTAAAAGCGCTATTTACCGTATTTTCCGGACTATAAGCCGCTACTTTTTTTGACGCTTTGAACTTAAACACCGATGTTTCTCATGTATCGGTGGCACGAAGCTCGTTGGCTTTTTACAAGCTAGCACACTCCGTGCCGCCGATACATTTAGCATCGTCACATCAGACCCGGTCAGAGTGGATGACATGAAACTGTTCGAATAAATTCAAATAGCGGCTTATAGACATTTGCGCTCAATAGTCCGGAAAATACAGTACTCCTTCCTTCTTCTTCTTCTTTGTCCTTGGTCTTGTTTTGATGCCCCCTACTGGTCCTCTGTCACGACTGTCTTTGTTAAAACATTTGTAAATATATATATTTTTTCAATTAAATTATGTGTTTTCTGGGTAATATCCTTGTTCTAATAAATAAAATGAGGTTGGTTGAGTAGTTTTCCGTAATGTTGCTAACAGACTCAAACAAGGAAACAAACGAACACTCCTTGGCTGAGGTAACAAATAAAAACCAATAAGACACTCAGTTACTTGGGTTTATGTGTAACAATAGACAAAATAGATAGACACTAGGGCAAAGTCAATCAAATGCCTGAGATGTTAGACAGAGTTCAACACAAAGAGTTGGATTTACTGATCTGATTGAAACATTCAACCTCTATTTAACATAAGTCATAAAAAAATTGGGGATGATGCCAAAGCCTATTGTGTTGTTGTTTTGATGTTTCTGGGTGTGGGAGCTCCACCTGCTCTTGTTGAAGTGACGCTCCTGTCCATCAATCCCTCATCAACGTTTTGGCACATTCATTCACGTGCTGAACTCACCCAGGACACCAGCCTCACTCAAACTATCACGCTCTAGTCTGTGGGAGGGTTCACTGCAACTTCCCAGGTTTCAACAACCAAGATCCTCCTACCACAATACTCCAAGCATTGCACTAAATATCTATATAAACTCTCTAGGTGCTCAGGTATGTACGGTGATAAAGAAAAGAAGAAACACCTGCTGTTAAATACGACCACTCACGCTGATAACTGAATTTATCCCCTACTGCTCATTGATGGTTTAGGGCATGAACAGTTGATTTTTCACCGAGTGTAGTGCAAATTTTTACTCGATGTACTCTAAACTGAACAGGAAGTTCACAGCACCTATCAGTTTCATTTTACATCACCACTATCAGCTGTAGCGTCACAACTGTAAGTGTTGCTTCTCCAAAATCATTGTACATTGTGGCTCAGGTGGTAGAGCGGGTTGTCCTAATACGCTCCTTCCTGCTGAAGTGTCCTTGAGCAAAACACTGAGACCTAAGTTGCTTACAATGGTGGCTAGCACTCTATAGCAGGGTGCTAGCTACAATGCTAGCACTCTGTAGCTATTGGTGTGTGAGTATGTGTGTGAATGGGTGAATGAGGAGCATTGTAAAGCACTTTGGAACCTAGCTAAAAGCGCTATTTACCGTATTTTCCGGACTATAAGCCGCTACTTTTTTCCGATGCTTTGAATTTAAACACCGGTGTTTCTCATGTATGAGCGGCACAAAGCTCGTTGGCGTTTTACAAGCTAGCAAGCTCTGCGCCGCCAATACATTTAGCGTCGTCACATCAGACCCGGTCAGAGTGGACCACATGAAACTGTTCGAATAAATTCAATAGCGGCTTAAAGACAGGTGTGCTCAATAGTCTGGAAAATACGGTAATTGCACTCCATTTACCAGTTAGTGCTTGACAAAACTATATCAAAATGTACATACAGTGGACATTACTTGATTGAATCTGTTGAATAAAAGTGAAAAAGTGTAAGGTTGGGTACCACATATACAATTACTACTACACTAGCTTTACAGGTGTCCAACAAGTTGCCCCATTTATAAGAAATAAAAGTCTGTAAATAAGTCTGAATTATATTATATAAGTAGGAACTCCCACTTCACTTTCACGTCCCTGTGTGAAATATTTAGTCATGCATGATGTTTTTTTAAGTTGTCATTGAATTCAAGACACGAGGAAACAAAAAAACATCACTACTGCCTGGAAGATTTCATTGGGCAAGAGTGGGTGTGGTTACAGTCAAAGAAAACATTCCTACCATCCTGGCCTTCTGCCCATATTTTCAAATCAAAGCAGCTCACACACACGAAAGAATAATTCCCGACTATTGAATTCCCCGTCTCAATGTTCAGATTATGCAACACAGAGACAATACTCACACTGGTACTGAGGGTCTTTTTATCCTCACTGTCGTCTCCGAGTCTTCGTCGGTGTTGTTTTGCTCCTCTTCTTTTAAAAAGCTTGTCCTGTGTGTTTGAGCATCCTTTACATCCACTCTCTGGTTCTCTATCTGTGCAGCCTCTTCTTTATCCACCTTAAGTGTGCGTCCCTCTCCTGCTCCTCCACTCTCTTTTCCCACCTTGTGCTCCTTCTCCACCTGCTTCCAGCTTTTGGTCAGAGATGACACCATGTTGGAGCACTTCCTGCGCCGTGTGGGCGAGCTTTTCTTCTTCAGCAGCCTGTCGATCTCCTCGGCCGATGGCAGGGAGTCCTTCTTGATCTTCTCGGTCAGGAGCCCGACGCCTGCACCTTTCTCCTGGACACCGCTGGTCACCGTCTTCACCACTTGTTTCGTCTTGATGGGAGACGCAACCAGTGACTCACTGGAGGTCTTAGCCTCCTCAGTCTTGGCGGAGGGGGTCTTAGCCTCCTCGGTCTTGGCTGAGGGGGTCTTAGCCTCCTCAGTCTTGGCTGCACCTTGGGATGTCTGAGCTACAGCAGGACTTTCAGGGGCCTCTGTTAGCTGGGGTTGAATGCCTCGGAGCTTCTTGGGGACCCATGTCCTTTTGGGTTCCTCTGCTGGTCCATCCAGTGAAGATGGACTCCAGCCGCTGGGCTCACTGGACTGCTTCTTCTCATTGTCCGTCACCCACTGCTGCCAGCTGCTTGTCAAGCTGCACACCATGCTAACAGTGCGCAGCTTCCTAATGTTCTTGTTGCTGGATGGCTTCCTTTGAGAAGCTCGGTCATTCTGCTTGTCTGACATACTTATCTGTAGTAATGTGTCGACTCAGGCACAATTAATCCTGCTAAGTGAGCTGTCAGATTTGCTACGAAACACCCATCTCCACAGCTTTGAAATGCTGTTTTCTGTAGCTTTACGTCCTCCCTATGTTGCTTCCTACGCTCTCGCTTGCAGCTCTAAAATGGGGAGCGTGAACCCTAACACGATGGTGGAAAGTATTCGAGCCATCCCAGGCCACCGACCTGATCGTCTTTCCCTGACACTGGTCACCCCTACGCACTCATGTTTCATCACAGATCGAGGTGCTTGTAAATGGAGGCAAACAGAGCATTAGACCAGGAGTCATTAAGCTAAAACCATAAGTATTTATAAATATATATAAACACCATCAAAGACATTCCCCTCATTATGCACTTGTACAACAACTGGACATTATAAAAACACTCCAATAAATTTAGACGACCTTGTGCACTGAGAGATAATTCGATGATCTTGTGTCCACACACTCTGCTTAGCACCGTCTCTGTTGGTGCTGTGGTGGACTGACATTATGTGACCCTTGGAAAAAACAAATTACACTTTATTCCTTCCACAAATGTCAAGTTGAATCTCTAATCTACATTTTTCAGATGTTATTATCTTGTGATCGTAAGTTGCTGCTGTTCACCTGAAGTTACATAAAAGTACATACATCAAATACCTGTGGTGAAGTAAGGAAACACTGTATAAGTAAGACTAACAACAATGTCGTAGGTATGCATAAAATGTAGCATCAAAAGTACTCTGCAGGAAGAACAGAGTATCCTGGAGTAGTATATTGTTACACTTTATCTAATATTCTTACTCATGCATTTGCAGAAATAGTTTAACTTTATGTACTTCTGTGTACTTTTTACATGTTAACCATGTCTTTTAAAGTCTTAATCAAGTATGTTTGTAAAATATTTTGTCAGATAGTTACAGAGCAAAATGTACTTTTAAAGTGTATGGACTATAAATACTCAACTACAAGTATACTTAAGTAAGGCCTTGAGTACAGTCCTTATTCCGCAAAAGTTGTAGTTAGACATTTTTTGTAGTAAACAAGTATTATTTTACTGGGTAGTTTTATTTATTTATTTACAAATATCTACATTGGTAAAAAGTTTTAAATTTCAGTCCACAATCAATTTCCAGAGGGTTTCGCTGTTGGACTTATTCCACAATTTATTCAAAAATCTGAAAAATAATTGTTATAGTGCAGTCAGTGATTGAGGTTTTGCTAAATTTTCCAAATAGTCTTGCATGAAAACCACCAGTGTGAGACTGAAGCAACACTAAAATCTGAAGGAGATGCACCCAACACCTAAACTGAGAGAATCACAGATACAAGGAGACACTTAATCTGAGGTGTGAAAGGAAACAGTGAACGTCTGACCAGGGAGAATGTGATACCTGCAGCAGGAGGAGGATGTCCTGCTTACGCATGAACTGGTTTAGTCTTGCAGCTCAGCTGGTCGTGAGATCTCAGATCACTTTAGAGACACATCCTGACATCAGCACCATTAAAGCTTTACCTTCTGCAAAGCTAAATTCTGACAGGGGTGTTTAGTTCTGGTTTTATGATTCATTATCTCACTTTATGAGTTTTCATATGCTTGTTTGCAGAGGGAGGCTGTTCAGAAATAGACCTTGGCACACACACATGCCCACAGACATGAAGCTGCAGCTGTTGTCAGTCTGTCATGACGAGTGGAAGTGACTCATCGAGCATCGGCGCAGGCCACCTTCTCCAACCAGGACAGCAGGGTGATATATACAGCTTCATGTTCAGGGCTGAGGGGAAGGATAGTGCTCCTCCGCAAGGACAAATGGGATCACTGCATTTTCAGGTCTGAGAGGAGAATAACATTTTTTTTAGGAAATGGATGTTGCATGAAAGGTACAAACAAATCAGGCTGTAAGGTGTTTATATTATTATTATTATTATTATTATTATGTAGAGGACAGTGGAGAGAGGCAGGAAATGTGGGTAGAAGAGTGAGGAAATGACCTGCAGTAAATGGCCATGGGCTGGATTCGAACCCATGACCACTGCGTCGGGGACTATGGATCAAAAAATGACATCAACACTGAGTTTTAGTAAGACACGCTTCCTGCAAAATCCTTATTTTTATAATACGTCACACATCAAAAAGTCCCGTCAGTTTCTTTTTGTCATTTGCATCTACAAGAAAACATTGCAGACATTCCTGTTTGACACGACAACATCTTACGACAAATTACAGGTAACGTGAGACTTCCTTGTTCTTTAACCGCACAGAAGAAGTTATGAAGTTGGTTTTTTTAAGCCTATTTCTAGTGATTGTTCTTTCCAACACCTCCCAGATCTTATGATTAACAATAGCCACACTTAGGACATTTATTGTCCATGTGTCATATCCAACACAGTCCTTAAATATGTGTTTCTTTCCTGGAGAACAACATGAGGTTTTTCCAGGATCAGACATTTAAAGCGTGAAGGAAGTATGTCTCATGATAAACACTCCACTGGAGATGTGTTGTTGTCAGAGTATATATACATATACAGCAAGGCAGACTAAAGAGTATTTTTAATAGTATGGGATGAATGTGAGGTTGGTTATCTGCCACTGGAGGTCACTGTGGACCTGCAGGATGCAGATATATCCTGCACTGACTCCCAGTAAAACCATATTATCTTCACTACTGATGAAGAAGCAGCATGTTATACTATATATTATTTATATTAGTAAATCTGAGGGCTATAATTTTTGTTTTTTTTTGTGGTATAATGAATCAAATTGTCAGAAAATAAAGAGCTGAGTGATGTGATATGTACAAAAGAGAAAAAAAAACACCAAAACGGTAGCTTAGTGCCAAATACCTGACACCTCTCAATAAAATAAAAGAGCAACACAGGATCTATGGCTACTAAAAGTGATGACTGTGCCCATTAAAATGCAGTTTACCATCTGCTGATGTGTATCAAAGCAGCGGAGGCAGCAGTACTTTCCTTTCCTCCTGCAGGCTGTGAGCACCAGTACATTTCCTACATTAAAAGTCTTTTTTCTTTGAATTATTTGGGCCACATGAAGCCGAGGAGGAAGAAATCTGAAGCGGCTGCACCTGTGTTGCACCACTGCTGTTTTGTTTACCTTGTTCGGAGGTTGTTTGATTTGGCTGCGAGTGTTATTGTGCATTAATTGCGCAGGAATGCGTCTGCGGGGATCTCTGAGGCTGATCCTCTGACCTCTGTGTGTGTCGCTGACTCTTGTTGTGCTCGGGGGAGAGAGGAATGTTGTGGCAGTGATCAAATCAACATCCCAGCCTGTAAGAGATGTTCAGGACTATCATGTTTTTTTGTTGTGATTGATTTAACGTCTCCTCATTTCCACAACGATTAACTGTAACATCTGTAGCTGTCAAACATATTGCTCTTGATGGATGGTCCAATAAAAAGCTCCACTAAACAGCACTTTTGATGCATCTGTATCGAGCCGCTCCACAACGCTGACCTCAACAAAGAAGCCAGCCGCACAAATCTGTCCTGGCCCGGGAAAAGTAAACCACTATGTAATCCACTAATACTTCCTTCCGAAGAGGCTGGATGTTATTGTTTGGCTGTGCCACTTGGCCCTGATAAATAAGGATGGGAAGGACAGTAAATTAAAGCGAGCTCAATACGAGGGGTCAGCGAGGGGCGGCCAGGAGGCCGAGAGGAAGAAAGCTCGTCCCCTGCAGAGGGAGCGACAGGATGACAGAGCGCACTGCTGGAGCCAGACAAATTCATTAGAGGCTGAGGGAGAGTTCGAGGCCCCGGCTCTGGATTTATGAGGCAGGTTTCACGACAGTGTTTTACGCCACCGAGAGGATGGAAGCAGAAGAGGAAGAAATATGATAAAAGACAAAACAGGAGCTTTTGGCAAGTGTTTACAGTTAGAGAGCCTTTAAATGGTACTGTCTAACGTCAGGGATGTTTTTGTGTGTGTCACTGATAGATCCTAATGGCTTTACACAGCGTTAAGAGGCTGCAGTCTTGCTTGAGGCTCAGTGAGGCTGTACTTACAGGATCTGCAGTGATTTGAGCTGAATGCTAATATAATAATTCTGTCACAGCGACAATAAACAGGCAGACGTTAGATGCTTGTTAGCATCACAGACTATAAAGAAAAGATGCAGTCACAGGATCTGAAGTGAAGCAAATTAGGAATACTGCAATACTCCCAATGGCCACTAGGTGTTGGCTCCAGATAAATCTGACCACAGCATCATTAACATTATATTTTCTCCTACCAATAACTTCATAATTAATTCAATATTAGGCTTCAGAGAGGTATATATGGATGGTTTGATTGACAGGCCTGTTCCCACTCTCTTATCCAAATATGGTCAATTCTGAACCTAAAAAAAGTTTCACTGCACTAAATTCACCACATAGCTTGAAATATCAGCAAGCTAGCTAACTAGCTAATTGAGCTTTATTTATATGAAATACATTAAGCAGATTAGACAGTGTCCTCGGGTTCAAGGCTCAGGCCCGCCTCCTCATTCCTCCCTTTATATCCATATATGGTCAATTCAGGACCTAAAAAACATTTTACTGCACTAAATTCACCATATAGCTTGAAACATTAGCATGCTAGCTACCTAGCAAACTAAGCTTAATTTTTATGAAATGCGTTAAGCAGATATTAGTCTTCAAAAAGAGGAATATTTAGGGGCGTGGTTAGTTTGATTGACAGGCCTGGTCCTGAACTCGAGTCTCAAACACATTAGGCAATGTCCTCGGGTTCAAGGGTCAGGCCCACCTCCTCACTCCTCCCTTTATATCCAAATATGGTCACTTCTGGGTCCAAACAATCAACATGGCGTCATTCAAATGCCAAACTCCTGGCCACCTTTCACAGGAGGGTACTGTCTCAGGCTGAGGACATCAGACAGTGTCCTGATCATCCTCTTCATGTCCAGTTTGAGCTCCCACCCTCTGGCAGGAGGTCCAGGTTACCAAAGGTGAAATCAAACCGGTTTAAAAACTCCTTCCTTTCACACAGCATCACACAACTTAATTTAAATTTTAAAAAATGAACAGTTATGATGACTCAGTTGCCCTATAGGGTATTTGTATTTGTGTACTTTAGTGTGAATGAGTTTCTATGTTTTTATGCTTTCACCTGCCTGCAAACAAATTTCCCTTAGACAACAATAAAGTTATTGAATTGAACTCCTGGCTTAACAGGTGACGTCACGTTAGCTGTTAAAGTCTATGGGTGACACAATGGATAAAATTGAACTCAGAAATTGCTCCCAAATATTCTCCTTTGAGCTGCTAGTGTGTGATTTCATTGTTTTCTTTTGTGAGACGGACCATCTGTAAAGCAAAGTTTATCCAATTAATAGATAAATGGATGTAAACACGCTTTCTTTAGAGAACATCCTCAGAGCACTTTCAGTTCACAGGCTACTTATCTCTTTAATAATGTTGACTTTTATTCTAGCAGCTTATCAGTAATTCATTTTTTTTTAAGTTGTATCCAAACAACAGAGATATTACATTGTTTTCATAACTTTTACTTCATGCCAAATGGTTATACTGTAGATTCTGATCAAATGTTTGTTTGAAGATTAGGACAAATGCATTCTGGATAATTTTACACGCTCGTTCCCTCTGTATTTTAAAAAGGCATTTAACGTGTTAGTAAGACATATTGGCTATTTGTTTTTGTGACATGCTCTCGTTACCAGATATCTTATAAAAACATGTTGCTTTTGGCTGGCATCGCGTCAGTCAGTTCTCACACTTCATTACTTCTGACCGCAGCAGCCTCTGGAGCAATAATTGACCACACACTTCTCACTCGTTACATCAACTTTTATGGAAACTGAGCTCTGAAATCAAAAGCCTAAAATAGGACGTTCACACTCGGTATCCAACGCATCGTAATTTTCCCATGTTTTTATTTTTAATCGCTGATTTTCCAACAGAAAAAAATATCACATGGGTCCAGTGGTGAAAAAATAACCCAGCTGTCCAGAATTGCCACAGGCACCGTTACTGTGAACAGGCTAGCTTGGCACGGGTCGGTATGGTAACGCTGAGTGGCTGGTATGGGAGGAGGAAATGATAATTTGTCCAATCACGTTGACACCTGTCAGTCATGATGATGGCGTGAGGTGAGTTGTTTCACATTTCAGCAAGAAAAACAAAGCAAGTGGATGAAAATTGACGAGAAACGTAGCATCACATTTAGCGTTAGCCTAGCCTCTTGGGTGGATGTGTGTGTGTGTAGCGTGCACAGTGTTGCCAACTCCTTAGTAAGGAAAGTGGCTATTGGTTGTCCTAAAAGTCGCTAGAAGTCGCTAAATGACGTCATCACCTAATTTACATAATTGGGCATTGGCATGTAATTATAAGGTACGCTGTAGGAGAGAGGAATAACGTTGTGGAAGAGACAAAAAGTGAGTAAAAAAACGTCCTAAATATGTTTAGAACTACAAATGAGCTTTCTTCTGTTGGTTCTTGGTTTTTTTTTTATTATTTTGACATTGAAATAGGCCGTCACTTCTCAAAATAACTTAAAGACTATTGCTTTGTGTAGACCACTTGTCAAACTCAAGGGAATGTGTATTTCCACCTTCATTTGGTCTTTTTTTTTTCTTGTTTTGTCCACAAAAGGGTCAGAAAATGTCCTGTGAGTGCTGTGCCTGTTTTTTTCAGAAGAAACTTTAAATATCTGGCAGTTATTTACAATTACTGCCCGTTAACAGAGTGTAATGATGGTTTAAAATGAAGAAAAACCCAAAAATGGAATTTTGTTTTAGTGGAGAAAAAACTATTAGCTGTTGAGGGTTTTTTGTTTTTTGTTTTTTTAATCACATAGGGCAGTTCTCCACATATTGGCTGTAAAGCACTACACCCGCAGACTGTAGCCTATGGCTACACCTGAGCTTTCAGAAATCGTTGGATTTTTTCCGATAGCACAAACAGTGACATAATTACACTTATGTGAGGCGTTTAGGGACCATCAGTAAAATGTGGTATTTGCCGATAAAGACATGTTCAGCCTGTGTGCCATTCATGACTGATACCAGAAGAGGTTGGTGACAAAAATATATTTTCAGATTTAAACA
>OOFC01025058.1:0-15080 GCA_900323345.1 Pseudochromis fuscus | reverse complement strand
TATCACATGGCCTTAGGGCTATGGCCACAGGGCTATAATTAATGTCCCAGGCCAACATGGGGGTAACATCACCCTCCTCAACCACCATGCCAATATGGGCCCCTACAACACAGATCACATCCTCACATTTTTGGACCATTTGCACAGTCTCATCACAGTAAATAACCAATTGCACCAGATGCACCACATTATCAACTGGGACAATGTGTCATTCCACCACTCTGCTCTGGTCCAGAACTGGTTTCAACACCATCCACAGTACACAGTACTGTACCGTCCCCCATATTCTCCATTTCTAAACCCCATCGAAGAGTTTTTCAAACAGAATTAAGCCTTATGAAATTTGTGTTTCATATGGTAACATAATGGTTTTTATAAATGTGTGTATAGTTTTTACAAGAGTGTTTCATTTTGCACAGGATCTGAGGTGTTGTGCATATTGTGTGTGTGGTTGTGTTAATTGTGTGTAGTGTTTTGAAATTCCGAGCCCTGGTTTCAAAATCGTGCTTAGGCATTCGTAAAAAACTGTAAGAGTTTTCAGGCTGAGTGTTTTCACCTGGAGAAAGGTGTGGTGTCTCAGTTTAGTTTATGATAACTTGAGTTAATTGTATTGAGAGCATGTGTTTGCTGAATGAACACACAGTGCAATGAATGATTTATTTAACCACTTGTGGAAGTTTTTGCAGAAAGAGTTTTGAATCTTGAATATTGTGTGGAAACAGGAGACTTGTGTTTATGGTTATGGGAAATATGTGTGTGCTTCTGGGAATGATGAAAAGGTTTGTGTTTTTGTGTTTTTGTGTTTTAGCAATTGAGAAAAAACTGTAAAAAACAAAACTCACCATTAAGTACATATTTAGAGGCATGGTTAGTTTGATTGACAGGTCTGGTCTCCAGTGACACCAGCTTTAAACTCAAGTGTCACACACATTTGGTAGCGTCCTCTGGTTCAACCGTCAGACACCTCACTCCTGACATCACTTCCAAAATATGGTCACTTCTGGCTCTGGCACATGGTGATGTTCAAATACCAACCTCCTGGCTTGAAAATGTGATGTCACAAACTAATGGGTGACTTCATGTTAGCTTTGTCCATCCTATACACAGTCTACATCATCATTTATCCATAAAAGAGCTTTGCAGAACTAAAATGTGACTTTTGTAAAAAATAAATAAGTAAAAATAAAATGTACCCTCAATACACTGCTGCCATAAATCACACTTATCTTGAGCAAATATAAGTGGAACAAGGTTTTCATCACTATTTTATGTTTTATGGGTTTAAATCGAACAAATTGGAGAAAAAATAATGTACATTTAGTATTTTATGGAAATGATAAATGAGCTTCATTGAACATTTGTTCATTCCAGTCTGCTCAAGCCACAAGGGGGTTGTACTGTGTGTGGCAAATATATTTCTTGTACTTGATGCATGTAACCTGTACACATCATGGATAAAAATCGTTTTCCCCCTATTGATTGATTGAGATAAGGTGCTACACACACACACACACACACACACACAGGTAGTTATTGAGTGGGTCCCACCCCTAATTTGCAGGAGGGATTGAGGCTGTTCTGAAATAGTGCAAGTTCCCTCGAGACATTTTGTAGGTTTACACACAACAGAGAGACGAGTGTGCAGCAATATGTGGGAGCAGAAAGGTGCCATGTTGAAACCGTGTGTGTGTGTGTGTGTGTGTGTGTGTAACTGGGAAGTGATTTCTGATTTAAAAAAGAAAAGAAATCCTTATGGACCTGGAGTGTGTGTGTGTGTGTGTGTGTGTGTGTGTGTGTGTGGTGTTGGTGGAGGTGGGGTGAGTTTGAGACATCTGGCAATAATGCGAATAAAATGTTGGAGAGGTTCAATCGATGGAACATGCTGAAAATCTAAAGAAACACTCACTCACCAACAGCAGGAACAGGTAGGAGGAGGAGGACAGGATGAAGACTCACAGCAAACCTTTCTCTTTTATTCCTTTCCAAGTTTTTACTTATTTTCACCTCCACTTCCCACACATTTATTACCTAGTGGACCCAAACACCACATATGTGATTTAAATGTGTAGATGAGGGGTTGGAAGATGTATTTGTTTTTATATTTTGACTGAAAATCTGCCAAGGCCAATGAGTGTAAAATGTTACTCACAGCATCCTTTTCTTGAAAATGAGTCCCACGGAGCTGAACACCTCACAAGGGGTTAAATGTTGTACTGAAAGTATAAAGTATGCAAGAGATATTTTAATATATACGTTTTAATGTGAAAAAAGTTGTCATTTTCAAACGAGCAGAAACGGCTGCACAAAAGAAAATAACCAACCAGGAAAAAGTTAAATAAATATTGTTTAATAATATGATAAATTTCCAGGTTTTTCTGCTGTTTTACATTAGATGCATACTTGCTTTTTGATTTTAACAATGTTATTGCTTATTCTAGTAAATACAGGAAATATAGTAATAGTAACCCTGAACATGATTTTTATTATGAATAGCCCTACTCTTTAAGTCAGGCATTTACGCCCCCCTCCCGATTTTTTTTTTAACCGCTGCTGTTTGTATCTGATCAGAAAGACAATGCTTAGTGAAGTTACAGAGGTGTCTGCACAAAATAACAAATACAACATGGTATGTGTCTGTGACTAAAAACTCTCGGTGAGTCTTAGCGCTACGCTCTGACATAAAGAAACCATGACATAACAACGGTCCGCTCTTATTTTGGTTCGGCTCCTGTAGATGAGCAGTGAGGCAGGAAGAGCAGGATATTTCTTATTGTTCACCTTTTACAGGCTATGCATCACACAGCTGAGACAACAAAGAAAACTGAGAAAATCACACAAACTTTTTTGTTATTGAGAAAAGTAATCAAAATATGTATTTCTTTATTCTAAAGGAGAAAAAAGTCTTGGAGTGTACAGGGGCTTCGATATCAATCAGAAACAATATGTTTTTAATATACGATACAATACAATATGATGCCATCTGACATCTTTACAGTTGGTTAAAGCCCTTCCTACATTTCATTACAAAATAAAATTAAACCGTCCTAGTAAAATGGCAATAATACTTAAATCCTGTAGATCTGATGAAAAAATGTTTTTCTATTGGGGGGGTATGGATGGGACATGGAGTTATACCAGAAGTAGTTTTATTAGGACTTATGTTTTATACACCACAGCAGCAATTCAACAAGACATTCCCCGTGAAGCACACATTAGCATCAGCTAGCGCGTCCTGTTGTGAATTTTATTCAGCGTCTGTAAGGACTGTCATTGCATTGTGTACGGTCGTTGCGTACGTTGTTTACGTAATCCTGCTGCAGCTTCTGTTTAAGATATTTCTGTTTGTGATATCTAAAGTTATTTCCAGGTTATTGTGTGGTGTATTTTAATGCTGCTGTCCGCTAAATACTCTGCGGTGTTAAGATAATTAAGCTGGGTAATATAATTTGTTCATGTGTGGCGGTACATGCGCTGCTGTGATTATTTTATTCTTGTTGGTATTCAAGAGTCTGTCTTTTTGGATGTTTGATTTTAGAACAACTTATCATACAATGACTGTATGACTGATCTCTGTCCTCAGGAGCCCTGAACTGGCAAATAAGTTCATGTCCACAGTACAAGAGTGAACACTCAACACGTCGTCCAACTTGCAACAAACCACCCTCACAGACATCACAAAGTCTACTTCAGAAAAACTGACTGACACCATTTCTAAGTGGATTGTAGTTGTTTTGTTCAAAGTGTTTCATAAATGCATTAAGTGCATATACAGGGTGTCATAAAGTCCCATCAACAGTTCCTCTTTCATCAACAGGATATACATAAATGCAATGTGATTACTTTGTGAACACTTTGATAACGACTGAGTAGCCTATGTTATAGATATTATATCAATATATCTTTGTAAAATATATATTTTTAAAGAATATTATTTTTAAATTTAAAGAGACTTTATGGACACCTTGTATATTCTTTTCTTTCTTGAGTCTGTTTGCTCATGGTCAATAAAACAAGATTAATATCGATTAAAAATAAATGATGGTTAATCATGATTAATTAAAATTGATCCACAACAACCCTCTGATTAGTCTAATTAGAAATTAGACAGACTACCTCTAATGCATAATATCAATATGTACAGACACTTTATTATACATTCAGACTGTCCTTTAACTCTGCTCTCAAAGTGCACCAGATCGATGCTTTTAGATATAAAATGTCCAAAATTTTCATCCAGTATCCATGTCCCTGGACTCCTCTATGGGGGTTGTATCCATCTCACCTTTTTCACCTCTGACCCGTTTTCATGCCTGAACTTCTTGAATCACTGAGAAAAGCCAAGATTTTTCTCATTGGAAAACAAATGTGTCATTTCAGCATAACATTGTGTTCATTACCAGGGGCTGTCAGTTCTGCACTGATGAGGTATTTACTGTTATGTCCTTATTGGGGACGCATCAGGACACATTAGCATTTACACTAAAAAAGATATGTGGTCAAATATGTCCCCGATCACCATTGCATGTAGTTTGAGTGATCAGAGCTCAGTGAGTCATGATGGTCCTATACACCTGTGTGTAGCGCTGTGTGCTTGTGAACTGATCCCTTGAGACACATTTAAAACAAGAAGTATGAACAGGGTGTGTGTGTGTGTGTGTGTGTGTGTGTCTCACCTGGATCTGGATCTGAATCATGGGGCGTGGCTCACCAGAGGAGTATGAGGGGCTGGCACCTCTGCCTACAATCCACCACCAAACCATCTGCAGTATTTAATCCCTGAATCTCCTGTCACTCTTCTTTTCATCACCTCATGTGGTAACAAAACTCTGGCTCAGCCTCACTTCTTGTGTGTGTCGGCCTTTCTCCTCATCCTCCGAGTCTCGAGTCCCCTGCTGTGTGAGACCTCCTTCCCCAACTTACCTGATGTGCAAGACCCTCGACTTAACCCCCAAACTCCACACAATTTGGATTTAATTAAGCCCCTTTGTACATCTGCCTTTAAATTGTCAGTCTTTTCCAGCTCAGTTAATCAACACAATCTCACCATGCCATTAAGATCAGATCAGACTACATATATTTGTATTGGCATTGCTTTTGCCTATTTTGATTCCTCTCATATCTGAACACAGAGGACATCTATCTTCAGCCAACTGTGTAAATCCCATAAGGCTCCTGGGCCACGTAAAATCCCAGGTCCACTTCTGAAAACCTTGGAATAAACACCCATTTCTACCCCCTCTTCCTCAGACCACTCAGTATGAGAGCTGAACCGTTACAGGCCTGTAGCTCCCACTTCATGAGTGGGTAAAATGATCTAATATCATTTTCTGCCTTCAGTTAGGTATGTTTGTTTTTATTGTTTTCAACTAGCCACACAGAAATATTTATCAATACACACATATACACCACACTCACACATCCAGGTCATGTCATTGTAACATGTTTCTTCCACTGACCTGCAGTGCTCTGTATTACAGCAGGAAGAGGAAGCAGGAATAAAGCCTCTAATTACTCAATCACAATTTCAAAGCCAGAAATCCAAAATAAAACTCTACTAACAAAAAATAAAAATTCAGGCTGTAATAGAAGCAGGAAAGAAAAAGTTCAGTTTTATTTTTGTTTTAAGGTTGCTTGAGGGTTAAATAAAATGTAGAGGAGCACTCTGAGAGGGAAGGGGCTGCGCTCTGTAACACACACTGTACAAGTGTTTTTGTCTTCTCCACAACACCAACAAGCCGTCCTTGGCAGACGCCGGCTTACAGAGAGCTCATAAACTTTAATTCTGGCTGGTTACCAAGTTACTCACAGAATTAATGTTGAACGAGAAACTGTAACCTGGGTGTTATGCGCACCGCTCTCGAGTTAATAATAGCACTGGAACTTAGCCAGTCATTGTGTTTTGCCAACCTCTGTGTCTGAACTCAGACTCACTAATTGCCCAAATAATTTTTTTCATAGTCACACACTCTAAATTTTCACTTGCAGGGAAATGCTGCAGTGTGGAGCCGTTGAGGAGAAGAGCACTGAGACTCCAGCAGACTGACACTGGAGACTTTAAGTGAAGACAAAGTGGGATTATGATGAACTTTCATTTTAGGTGATAATGAACCATTAAAATATGCCTGGATCAGCTCCGGTCCACATCCTTAGAAATGGCCCGGGACATCTCTAGTATAAACAAAACCACCTGCGCATCTGCTGTCCCTCATTTGGATTATGTCCAAACCTCTACAACTGCACATTGAGACTCCTTTGTTGGAGTCTCTCCACTCTCTCAGACTGTGCGAGCACAGATCTTCTGTCATGTTGTGGTTATGTGTCTGGGGTTAGATCACCTTTTTGCACATTTAAGCCTAGTTTTAGGACATATTAGCCTGGTTTTTAAGCTAATTTATCCTGCGCTAGCTGGAGGCTAAGGAAGCAGCTGCCACTGTGTCAGAATGTGATTCCAAAAGATTTCACTCAAGTAGCTGTTTCATTTTGCCATCTGCTCAGTCTGCTCAAGTTTGTGTGTGTGTGTGTGATTCTAAATGTCCATCTGTCTCTCGGATGGTTTCTTTGTCTCTCACTAAAACACACTATGTGCCAGGAAGGTACTTTGCTATAAGTACCTCACCAGTATCATGTGCACATAATTGTTAACACACAGTGTTGGGACGGTGGGGGAGTAGCAGCAGCAGGAGATGCTCGATGAAGAGATGCTGGTGTAAAATTGGAAGTGTTCAGATTATTCAGTATTTTTTATACACTGGAGGGAGGGGACACTGGGTTTAATGATTCCCCAAAGCTAAGAATGGGGGTGGCAGTGACCCTCCAATCCTGCATTGTGTGGTCAGTGCTGGTCTGTCCTTTTTGCAGGAGCCCAGCAGCTGTGTATCCGCCCTCATCCCCTCCCTCTGCCAATCACTGCAAAGCAGAGTTGCCAACATTTTAGTGGTTGGCAGAGGACAGATTGATTGAAAGGATGAACCCTGAAAATTTGATTAGTTAGTTGGTTAGTTTGATTCACAGATCTGGTCTCCAATGAGATCAGACCTGAACTTGAGTCTAATACACACTGGGCAGTGTCCTCAGTTTCCAGGGTCAGACCCAGCTCCTGACTCCTCCTTCCTTTCAACAGATGACATGTCAGCTTCATTCATTCTTTACACAGTTTATCGATGTGACTGTCAACATCATCCAGCTAGCTTTAGCTTAAGTTAGCCAGATGTTAATGGTCATTAAGTGAGTGATATAGAGTGAGTGAAACGTTGCAGTTGGATCATTTGTGCCATTGCCAGTAAAACAGGAAACAGAAGGAGTAGTGGGTTCACCCAGTGGCGGAGCCAGACTTGTATCCTTAGGGTGACCAGAGGGTGGCCAAGGCTATTTCAGGGGGTCCACTGTGGACCCCCTGAAATAGCCATTAATTAACTGCAATTGGAGTCTGTAAATGTTGAAATATATTTAAGTAAATATTAAGCACACAGGAGAGGAAATTTGTGTGTACTTTTCAGTTTATTAAAAATGTACAAAATGTAAAACACAACTTTACAACATTTTTTCAACAAACAACCATTTTTACATGAATGAAAATGTGCATACACACACACACACACACACAGTTTCTCACTCACACAGTTACTCACACTCACAGTTACTCACACACAGTCAGTTACTCACTTATCAATTATTTACAGTCTGACACTATTTTACATGATGAACATAGTGCAGGATTTAACTGTGACCATTACTGGTCTGAGTAGAGCATAGTGAAGAGCTTAGTTAAGACCAAATACACTATCTAAGAGCCAAACTACCTCATCAAGAATTTAACATGGTTGTGTTCATCTCAGCAGCCCTTTTATACTGACTCCATGCATACATTGCATTGATATGCAGCTCTGACTTGGAGTGGACCAGTTGAGTGACCAGTGTGAGTATAGTCCCCTCTCTGACACCCAGTCGTTCAGTCAGTGTAGTAACATGGGCCCAGTCAAAACCTTCTGTGTCAGTATCTTTGTTATTGTTTGGATTTTCAATTTACCATTACACTTATATGACATGTACTTACTTACTCACTTTGTCCTGGACTCTTCTGTTGTCCAGGCTCCTGGTGCCACTTTGGGTTGATTGAGTCTCAACAGGAACTAGGATCCCATCTGGCAAAGATCCATTGAGTGTCTTTCATTTGTCTGGCACAACTGTCAGACTGAACTGTTCAACTCACCTCTTAATGTTTGAGCCTCTCAGCGCTAAAACATTTAATACAAGTTGGATTGTTTTATTGTTCCGTTTTTTTTTTGTTTATTTTAAAATAACTGTCTATCCTGGCTTTTTGTTGTTGTGACAAACAAGTTTTTTTTATTAACATATGTAGAAGTAAAAATATTTTTTTGCTGGTGTTGTTCTCACAATTGTCACTTATCTGTTGTTCATTTTGGATTTACAATTTTGAAGCTGTAACTGATTAAATCTGATGAAAATATATAAGGCTCACAGACTGTACATACTAAGCAACCGGGCCTCAAAAATAAATGTGGAATTGCAAAAAAGTGCAATACTCCTGATGGCCACTGGAGGCTAGCTCCAAAAAACTCTGACTCAAACTGAGCTTCAAAAGTAACGCCAAGAGGATGGCATAATATGAAGTTAGATAAAATTTCAGATTTCAGTTTTGATCAATTCACATTATAGAGCATCTATTTGAGCTAAAATAAAGCCAACAGTTGTCATCCCAGTGCACTCATGTTGCAGTCTGCTCTCCTTGTATGATACACTACTCGACTGCATGTGCGAGTGGGAATTAGAGTGTGTAAATATAAAGCATTATCAGGGTGCACTGGAAATTGACTCCAAGTGTTGACACCGAGGTTGGCAAAATTACATGAATTGCTACAAGGCTAATTACAAGCTAATTAGCAAAGAGCACAAAACATTTAGATAGCGTTGCCTTCAGTCAGAGTTGACTTTCACTTTTTTTTTTTTTTTTTTTTTTACTGGTTACAATGATGAGTATAAGCTGTTACTACAGGTAACACCTTGAGTAACTTGGTGAAAATCTAAACTCATCTTTTATTTCCATCTGTACTTAGTGATTGTTTAGGATGAAAGGACCTAATGTGGTTCACACACACAGTCTGTGAATGGACGAAGCTAACGGGACTTCACCAGTTGGTTTGAGTGGGATCCAGAAGTTTTGCATTTTAACATCACTATGTTGTTTTTGTGGAGCCATAAATGACCATAATTGGGTTTGAAAAGAGGAGTGAGGAGGTGGGTCTGACCCCTGAACCTGAGGACAATGTCCAGTGTGTATGAGACTCACATTCATCGGTGAATGAGCCTCCAAACCAGCTGCAAATCAGTGGAGACCAGACCTGTAAATCCTACTGACCATGTCCTGAAATGTTCCTCTTTTTGAACCGTAATATCTAATTCAGGGCAGTTTATTTTCAGATGGACCACCAGATCAGAAGAGTTGACTTTAGTTAATGACTTTAGTTAAAAAATGTCACTGTCTGAATATTTCTTGATTAAAAATGGAGCCAGAGTATCTAGTGGACATTGGTGCTGTTGCTCTTCTTTTGCAGTTCTGCATTTGCTTCACTTTTTAGTTGTTCTTATCCAGAAACACCAGGACCACAGAATTAGACTGATCCATGTTACAGTTCACAGCAGGAAGAACAGGTGGACTGTCAGGACGTCAGGGGTCCAGGTCGAACTGGAGGGACTCTGGCAGGTTGACAGGCACTAAAGACAAAAGACTGAAATTAGTGAAGCCCACTATCACAAAGTTGTAGTTCACAAAGTCTAGAGAAAAAACAACAAGAACGGGAGCCAGAGTTTGTACCGTTGTACCACTTGGTAGACTGAAAGATCTGGAGGAGGGTACCTGGAGATCCAGGGTTAAAACGCAGCAGCCAAACTGATTGAAGATGTTCACCAGGTGTTTCTGCTCTCCTGTCTCCCTGGTCGACCAATCAATCTTGAACTGATCACATGAATTTTAAAAGCTCATTAGTCCTGTTAATCTTTTATTCTTATTATACCAATTAACATTGCTGAACCTCAGTATTTTACAAAAGCACATTGACAAAATATTAACTATGATTTATTATCTCTACTACAAGAATATTTCTCAAAGTTATGAGAAGAGATCATAAATACAGAGTAGAGACGTAACAATGTGGAGATTTTATATCATCGGTTAATGTGACCAAAGTAGTCATGGTCATCATTATTATCATGGTATTGTTGAAATGTGCTCAAAATGTTCAAACAGTACTTCTACACACACTGAAATGTTTTATTCTGAAAAAAGAACAATTAAAATAACAAGCACAATGTAATTTTTGTTTTTCAATTTAAGCATTATTACACGCCATGTTTACTTGACCATCATTAGCATCACTGAACTGGGGGCATTTCGCTCCCAACGTACCAAACTTTTTTTGCTAGTATTTTCTCCGCTTGGGCTTATGATTATGTTTTCTGGAAATCGTAATTTCCCAAAGCTGTATAAATACTGCACATAGCGACACAAAACTGCTTTGCTACCTTAACCATGTTGTAACTAGAATATTCGCTGAAACCATTAATTTTTTCATGGACTGATAGTTATGCTTCTATTGGCATTTTTAAGCTAACAGATGGCGTGACAAGGACTCAGATGATCTTTATGTGCAACAAACTTATTTTAATGGTTTCACTTAAATCTAGACAACGGCTTTTCAGTACCACAACAAAATTGACAACAAAACGGTCCATTATGCAGGGTAACTAAGTTGACAGTGGCTCACTTTTGATGCGGGATTCAGTGAAAGATACCTTGGTGCCATGGAAACCACACAGACGGGGGACAAACAAAGGTGGTGCTGCTGCCTGTCCAGGAAATGAGCAGTATCACCGTGAGTTATTCAAAGTGCAGTGATCAAACATGGTTTTAATGATAATACAAAAATTTTAAGCGGTAACACTAAATAGGGATGAGTCGGATACTCGATTCAAACGAGCACTCGTTACGGATAATGCATTTTAGCCGAGGCCGAGCAGGGCACGTATCTGTGTTAAATGAAAATCCTCATTGGCTAACTGCTGTTGTCACTCTTCACACTCTGTGATTGGCCAGTCACACACAGTGCACCCTCCTCCCTACACCGTCATGCTGCAGCTAGGAGACACCCCTTTTCCACCTAAAGGTTTTCAGTGCTAGTTCAGCACCGAGTAAGCAGAGACTACACCAGGAGCTGGAGGAGCGACGATGGAAACACAACTAGCTATAGTAGAAGAGCAGAATAATGAAAATACGGTTTGGGCTCTGGATCTCAGTGTTTTGAGGCCGTTCTAATAGTTTTCACTTAAAATAATGTACAGATTTAAATCCCACCCATTTCCGGTTAAATCACACCCACTTCCGGTTTAGGCCCCTCCCCCTCCAGGTACAGATACAGATACTGTGAATGGGTAAAGCGATACAGATAGTGCTGTATTCGCTCATCACTAACACTAACAATCAGGAAGTTAATCGTGGTTTATCATTACACTGGTAACTGTTACAACCCTAATGCGGAGACATGATATTTACAGGAGGTATGCAATTAGTTTGCATGGCCAGAGTTATACTGTGATTGTAAGTTGAACCTTGTTTTATCGTCGTTATTTGTTTACATCCTGGAAAATCGAATATGTAGAATTCGCTATTAACAGTTCCTTTTTGGACTGTACTGCTGGATGTACTGACAGTCATCACTGAATTACTATGAAACAAAAGAAATGTTAAGAACTGGATAATTCTCTGTGATCTGTGCCAACTTCCTGCTGTACATTAGCTTGTAGCAACAATTACAAGATAATTTTCTTATAATGATGAGCTCTTGTTTTTCTGGTGTTGAGAAGGCAGTGAGTCCTAATTACAAGAAAATGTCTCCAAAAATATTTTTGTTTTGTGAATACAAAAGCTTTTAACATGTATCAGATAAAGTGGCTACAGATGTTATTTTAATTTGCCAGGGACATATTTATTCAGCATTTAATAATCTAAATATTATTATTGTCAAATCAGTCAAACATCCTTTATCTCTTTAGAACTTCAATTAAATCTAAATATAAAATGTAAAATGGGAAACACTAATCACTTTGTCTTTAGATATGGATTTGAAAAATTGAGTTATGAATCAGTAGTCTTCCTTATCATTTATGACAGACTAATGGCCGTTCATTCTATTTAAGTTGTTCAAATGAATGAAAAAATGTATTTGTATTTGAATATTTCTTGGGATGTTCTGCACTACATGTCCTGCATGAATTCCCTGATGAGATGAAAACCGAGTACCAGAAAATGCAATTACCCTTGTAACGCGATCTAATATTCTGTTAGGACAACTTGCAGGAACCATGCAGTTACAACAATTCAACCCCTTAAACTGCAAGATATCGTGTGATGTGAATACATTTTTAAGAAACACATTTCAAGGTTTTATGAAGAAAGAATGTTTAATAATGTATGTGTGAGTCATGCCTGCCTCCCATTGTCCAGGAGATATAAGATAATTGTACTAAGTGACAGAAAGCAAAGTCATTGTTGCTGCAGCTGCTGATCATGATAAATTGTAAATGGTCCAAACAACAGTTACTGTGTAACCCTTGGGAAACAGGGATAGACATCTGGACGTTTTCTGAAAACGTGCAGAATGATCGTCCATCCAGTGATTGTTGGCTTTAGTGATGCTGACTGTGGACAGCAGAGACCACTAATTATGTCATTGATAAGCAGCTTTTTTCTTTTGTTTCAGTTATCAGACAATTAAAGAAGAGACGTATAGGTTGGACAAATTGAAAAATCACTAATCACACTAATGTGGCAGTAACATAATCACCAAATCACCATAAAGTTTTGAGGGCTAGGTGTTATTTAAGAGTCTTTACTTTGACTTGGACCATTGGTATTGGTAAACAGCCATGATATGACACATACAATGAGGAAACACACATATATATCAACTGGATCAACACCCATCTGACATTTTGGACATCCTGTGCACAAGCTGGCCTCTACTCTGACATCTCTGCTTAGTTGTGTCTATGCTACTCATGATATGCCTATTTGGGACAAAGTGCAGGATTGTGTTGGAATTTTAAGTTGGTGTCCTATCAACACAATCCTCATATTCCTGGTATTCCTTCTGTTTATATGCAGATATTGTCCTGTAGACAAAAACCAGTGGAACTGATAGGAGTTGTTGTGGGAGGGAGGAGCTGTCTATTAGAATTGGATCCAAACTTTAAAAAGACCTGGTGGAGAAAATTATTTTAATCCAGCGTCTCTTGCTAACAGTACCTCGTGCTAATTGAGAGGCAATAACAATGTGAAATGCAAGATGACGATTCCAGTGCAGAAGTATTGAGACTTCACAGCAGACTGGAGAAGCAAACGAAAACATCCGTTTATGCTGTTAAGACACCAGCAGATGGGTAATGATGAGGGCTCTGTGCTGTGAGCTAATTCCAATGAATGTTCAGCTCGGTCTGAAATACGCATGAAGTTTCTGTGAAGTCGCTGCTGTCAGACAGAAGCTTTACAACTCAGTAATGATTTTTCATTAAGTTTGCACTGCTGGATCACCAAAGACACTAATTATAGCAGACAAAAACCGGAGCTAGTCTGGCTTGCATAGTGATGAGTTCTCAGCCAGGTGTACATTTGCGCAGTATAGCAACATGAGGAAAGTAAGTAAAACTCTGGAAAGCTTACCTGATTTTGCCTCTTTCAGCTATTTCAGGCTTCCTGTCACAGACATGAATCTAAGAGGATTGGATGGACCTGGTAAAAGTTGCAAAGAAACAGTTTTTTGAATTGTGGCTTTTGGACCTGTAGAGCTTATTTAGGTGGGGTGGGAAACAGAGCGATACCTATTGTTGTCACTGCCTCAAAATCACCTCAGCACTGCTCCAAGGGAATGCCTCAAAAAACCGACCACACCAAACTAAAGTAAGTGAAACCCATACATGAGTGAGGATTCAGGGAACTACTCTAACATACAAGGCAATAATGTTCTCACTGATAGGTAGGGTTGCAAAGGGGCGGAAAATTTCTGGTAGATGTCCAGAACTTTCCGGAAACTTTCCATGGGAAGTTAAGCTGGGGAATTTTGGAAATATTCCAAATTGGAAACTGGGAAATTATGGAAATTACCTGGAAATTGGGGGTAATGTAAACAAACTGTATCATATACAAATAACAACAAAGCTTGTAAAAACACTGATGCAATGGCATGAACAGAAATATAGTTGGCTAAACAACTGGAATTGTCCGCAAAATATTTTACAATTGGTGTATAAATTCTTGTATGTTACAGAAAACCATCTTGCAGGAGTCAGAAGAAACAGCATTACATTTGAGGGAGCTATAATAAGCTAGCCTCTTAAATGGTCAATGAAATGAAAAATAGCTCACATTTAGCACCTAACTTACCAGCTAGCTGTATGAATATATTTTTATTTAATTTTTGCATGTTAAGCAGTCCTATCGGGCCTTTTTGGCACGGGGTACTCCGGAGGCAGCAGACAGGTACTGGCAGGCCAAGTGGACGTCAGCTACAGCGGTCACTGAGGCAAAAACTCGGGCATGGGAGGAGCCCAGTGAGGCCATGGAGCGTGACTTCCGGACGGCTTTGAAGAGATTTTGGATCACCATACGGCGTCTCAGGAGGGGGAAGCAGTGCTCTGTCAACACTGTGTATGGTGGAGACGGTGCGCTGTGGACCTCAACTTGGGACGTTGTGGATCGGTGGAGGGAGTACTTCCAAAGACCTCCTCAATCCCACCGCCACGCCTTCCAGTGAGGAAGCAGGGCCTGGGGACTCGGGGGACTTTCCTATCTCTGGGGCCGAGGTTGCCAAGGTAGTCAAAAAGCTCCTCGGTGGCAGGGCCCCGGGGGTGGATGAGATCCGCCCGGAGTTCCTTAAGGCCCTGGACGTTGTGGGGCTGTCATGGTTGACACGACTCTGCAACATTGTGTGGACATCAGGGGCAGTACCTCTGGATTGGCAGACCGGGGTGGTGGTCCCTGTTTTTAAGAAGGGGGACCGGAGGATGTGTTC
>OOFC01025050.1:0-11922 GCA_900323345.1 Pseudochromis fuscus | reverse complement strand
ACAAACAGGATTTGTGTGTGTGTGTGTGTGTGTGTGTGTGTGTGTGTGTGTGTGTGTGTGTTTGGGTCGTGCAGATTGAATCCTGCATCCCTGGGGAGCCTAACTACCTCTCCATCTCTCTGACTGGTCCTCTGAGAGAGAGGGAGTTGGAGAGACGGAGCAGAAAGAGGGAAAGAGACCAGAGCACAGCAGTGGCTGCTGCAGCAAAGCCCAACAGCTCCCTCTGTCGTCACCTCGAATCGGTCCAGTAGCTCCCTCCCTCTCCCTCTCCCTCTCCCTCTCCCTCTCATTCATTCCCCTCTCCACCTCCTGATCAGTTTTCCTTATCTGCACCATCTTCCTCCTGCTTTTTCCCCTCCCTCCCTCCTCCTCCTCCTCGCCGCCTTTCAGCATTTCAAAGAAACTAGTTTACAATGCTCCGACTTATGAGAATTAGCAGCTGGTGCCTAATTAAATATAAATATAATGATTACAGTGTAATAAATTAATCCCTCTATCTCGCTGCCTCCCCGCTGAGCTACGTCAGCAGTGTTTGCCTTTAAACTCGTTCCAGTAGGCGAGGTTGTTTTCTTCACTTTCCCTTTTTTCCTCCTCAAAACTTCCCATCTGAAGAGTGTGGACAGATCAACTTCAAACCCCACTTTACTTATGTTATCTCCACTGCCGGTAAAAGTCAAGATCTTAAATAAATGTAGAGAAAAATAAAGGAGGATTTCATCTTAACCTGGACTCAGCTCAGACTCCTCTGATCTCAATCAACACATCAGTGGGATCTGTGGGTGTCTGTACATTTTGTTAAGTAATCCCCAGAGTGTGCAGCTTCACCTGAATCCTATCTGTACTGAGTATAAGGAGCAGTCATGATGTTTCCACTGCCAGCCTGTGAACCCACTTCCATGACATCCAACAAGCCTCCCGATATTTCTGTGTCAGTTTCTGTGCGTTTCCTTGGCTGAGCATCAGTGAAAAATCGGATACCTCACCCCCACCCCGCTTTCATCTGTCATCCAAGCCAGGTTTTCTGTACACGGCTCACCCTAAATAGCACAGAGATGTACCGGCGCGAGGGAAATTCTGTCCCCGCCTTTTAAGGTATACAATCACTTTCCCAGAAGCGCTCATTCCTGAGATCGCTTTAAGTGACGACAGGCAGTTTCTGGTTTCAGCTCAGACAGCAGCGGCTCTCGTGAAAGGATGAGACCAAATCCACGGCTGAGGGAAGTCACGCTGCCCTCCTCTCCTCCTCCTGCGATATCCTCTCTTATCTCAGCTCCTCCGATCGTCTGTCCTGTTGTTTCTCTGACGACCACGTCTCATCTTCTCCCCCCACTTCCCTCTACCCACACTGGATTATTATGTGTCTGAAATATTGGAGCTAGAAGAATTAATTAGCGAATTAAACCAACATCCAAAAAGCACAAATTGGGCGATACTGTGGTGCTATTTACAAAAAAAAACCTTTTGTGGAGGAGTCTCTGATGTTGAGCTCTGTCATAATATGAGAAGCAGTAATTCAAACCCAGAAAAATTAGGGACATTCTTGTGATGTGAACCACAATATCAACTCTCTGAAGCGAAACTAAAAAAAAGGGGAATTCTGCTTCGTCTCTTCTTTGCCAATTAGCCCACAGAGCAGCCAACATTGCAAAGTGCAGGGGGAGCAATAAACATTCAAACATCTGAAAAAGTAACCACAACAACCCAGTAACAACTCTGGTAACTAGAGTGTCAAAGAAAAAAAAAGCGACTCGCCTGTGAGGATGTCACACAGGATGTTACAAACCTTTTTCTCCATTTAACAAACGGGAGCTAGAAGGATCCCTTTCTGTGCATCTTTCTCTCCATTGTTGGCTGCAGACTTTTTTTTTTTCTTTCTTTTCTTTCAAGGCACCACAAAAAAACAGCTCTGCAAACCAGCCAAGCCCGGCTGGTAAGAACCCCCTGTCGAATAAAATACAACAGCAGCAAATGATTTTCTCAATGGCTCCCACAAGACTGAAGAGTACAGAGAGAGAGAGTCAAGGAGAGAGTGGGGTGAGGAGAGATGAAGGGAGCGAGGGAGGAGAGGAAGAGTGCTGAGGGAGGTGGTGGTGGTGGTGGTGGTGGTGGGGGTGAAATGCAAACGTGGGGGGAGACATTTCATAGAGCAACAGTGTGGGAGACACAAGGAAAGAGAGGTGGAGAGGGAGAGAGATTATTGCCTGCTTGAGAGCAGCAATCTTGAGCTGTGCCATGAATACCAAAGACCATACAGCCCTACAGTCAACGCCTCTCCCTCTCTCTCCCCCTCTGCTCCCCCATTGAAAACGCAGCGGAATTGCAGATGCCCAAATTATACACCAATATCTCACTTACTCTCCGCTGCAAACGTCTCAGCGGCGGCTCAGCGCTCCATCCAGGCGTAATTATTCATATCAGACCAACACACACACACGCGCAGAGATCCAGCCGGTAAGGACACACTTTCAGCGGATTTCAGTAGATTTAAAAAAAAAAAATGATGTAATGTGGCCCAACAGGGACGATAAGCCAAACGCACGGACCTAATTGAGTGCAGAATGAGCCTGAATGAGCCCACGGGCAAATGATCTGTATGCAATTTTTATGCAGTTTCACCGGCTCTGGCGCACTCGGAAAGGGCAAGGACGCAGCTCCGGTTTAACTATTCAAATGGAGTGAATACTAAAAGCGTGTGGAGTCTTTGGGGATTCACGTTAGAAAATCTTAATTTCACAAAGCCATAATGAACCCAGCAAAGAGTAGTCCATGAAGAGCAAAGAAGTTGTGGTTGAGAGTGAAAACGCAAAAGAAATTTACCGCATTGACTAAACACAAGATGAGAAGTTGAGTAAATCGCTTTCTTGGAGAATTGGGCCTATGTGCCAAAATATGCAAATCAAACTGTCACACCATAAAGTAGCCATTGTTTGTCTGATTGTTAAAGTGAATTATGTTCTTTCAAAAATGCTGTGATTTGACCGTAAACACACACACACATCCAGCTCATGTTGACGGAGATCCAAAGAAAAGTTGTGCGTCGCCGTTTACGCGGAGCCGCCGGGAGGCACCGAGAAAGACAGCCTACACTGAGATTAGCCACAATACGTGGCCAGACATACAAACGCAGTCAGATGCGCTCGCAGACGCGCGCGCACACACACACACACGCACTCACACACACACGCACTCACACGCACAGACAGCGAATAAGTGCAAATATGCAGACGCGCACTGCGCCACAAACTTGGGGAAATACAGCCTGCGTTATGTGAAAACCGCACAAATCAAACCGTCATCCAGTGGCCCCGGAGGAGCGGAGAAAGTCTGCGCTGTTCCAGCCGGCAGCACAGCACATACACCGAAGTGCCAATATGTTGTTCCCATCGTTAATGCGCAACGGATCTGCGGGGGTTTCTGTGACATATTCATGAAACATTACGATCCTCTCACAGTTGCCTTTTAGCATTGTATATGCGGTGTCTGTGTGGCAGCCCCGCGTTTGGATGGATCCAGAGTCTAACCAGAATCTCCCCAGCATCCCGAGAACCGAAACATTTCGCCTCTCTCGCTCTCGCCTGTTTTTGCGCTCCGCAGAGAGAGAGACGCACGGACAGCGAGCAGAGAGAAAACACACACTCCGGGAGAGGACAGATGAATGGGACTGTGTGGATGTACCAACGGTAAAAAAAAAAATCCCAGTCTTTAAACTCAAGCTCTTCTTACCTTGGAAGTGAGAGACTCCGTGCGCAGCCCGTCTCTCCAAGGAAATTTCCCCAATACATACAAGCCAGTAGAAAACGGTCACTTCTCTCAAGTAGTATTGCTTCTTTTGCCAGATGTCCAACACATCCACTCATTGAAAGCCCAGTTTTTTTCTGTTTGCGTGCGCTTGGAAAAAAAGAGCCAAGAGCGCAGAGGCAAAAAAAAATGAAGACCAAAGATGTATTAAAAAAAAAAAGACAAACAAGAGTGCGTCTTGATAAGGTTCCGAGATTGGAGTGAAGAGGAGTGGAGGTGGTGGTGAGGAGGTGGGTGTCGGAGGAGAAAAGAGGGGAAATCACCGTAGCATCCCTCCCTCCTTCGGGTATCAAATCCGGTACCGTCAGCGCCGTTTATCCGTCCTCCCTCCAAGAGCCTCGGAAGCGGTGTGAGGGAAAGTGAGCGGGCGCGCGGCAGCAGCAACGAGAGAGAGAGAGATGGAGGGAGGGAGGGAGTGAGGGAGGGAGAGAGAGAGAGATGTCGCTGCCGATGGAGGGCGTTGGAAACTAGAGTAACCCTCTCTCTCCTCACTTTCTCTCTTTATGTTGGTGCTCGCTGTAGTAATCATATACTACTTTTGTTATTAGTTGATATTCAAATCGCCTGTTATGGGACTGTGGGGATAAGTGGCACCACCAAAGACAAATAAAATCAAGTGTAATAAGAACTCAGAACACCCACTGTTGACTCCCACGGATCTGATTACAGTACAATATCCATATATATTTATTTATTTCGCTGTTTTTGATGGTGATTGCTAAAAGCTCTCGCGCTAAGAGGGCATATTGAAACAGCTTTTAGGCCGCGTTTTTATCGTGACACCTTTTCACGGATCTCAACCCAGACTGAGAGGCTGCAGCAGAAGAAGCCCCTGCAGGACCGTAAATGAATGCAACAGTTGCTCTTTCCTCATTGGCTGAGAGCAGATTTAGAATCTCACAGGCAGCCAATGAGAGGAGAGGAGGAGGAGGGGTGACGCTGGAAAACCCTTCTTTCTAAAAGAGGCTGTTGGTGTAATTAAAGCCCAATTTAAAACACGTCCTGGCCAATGAAACGGAGAGATAGAAAAAAGGTCTTTGAAAAATGCATCATCATTTCAGGGAGGTGAAACAGATGATTCATGACTCCTTCTGTTTTGAAGGATTACTTGGCAAAAACATGCTTCATTTCTTAATATTTATTTGATGTGTTGGCCCTGCAGACTGCTTGAAAGTGAGTCATTTTTGCATCCCAAATTTATTATTTAATTGGGATTTCTGACCTTCAGTTTTACGCTATATTTTGCTGTAACATAAAAATCATTTGGATGAAGTGAGTATGTGTTCTTTGGGTTCCTGGACAGCTGATTCATCTCTTTGTGACACAGGTTTCGCTCTTGTTAGTGTTTTCAAAATCTCTAATTACAGATCAAAATACCATATTTCCTCTAATAAGACCTGGTAGTTGATTAAGAGCCGGGTCTTGGATAATGGCTGTGGTCAATCTAAGTAAATACAGTCTGGACCACATTAAATTAATCATCCAGGCTGACTACATCTGCAAATGTTTCACAATAAAAGCCCTGTTAAGAGTTCTCAATCAGATGATCTATTACCTTCAGATATTGTGCAATTTTTTTTAGCTTCAGCCAGATGTCCGACAGTGTCCGTCCTGCTGAGAGTTTACTGTCAGCCCTCTCCTCTGTAACACCTCACAGCCATTGGCTCCCACTAAGTCACAATACACAAAATGGAAATCCTACTACTCTTGCTTTTTATAAAAGCCTCGCTGTGGCAAAAACTGCAGCTCATTTGAGTGTCATATTGTGATATTTCAGAAAACTTATTTGAAAAAAAAGCTGTGTATGAAATCAGCTGTGAATGGCTCACAGCACTCCCTTTGTAAGTGTCTGTGTGTACGTCAGGCGTTAATGGCAGAGGTATGAAAAGCTCTGAAATAGGGCTCATTTGCAGGGGCTTTCATTCAGCGGGGAACAGTGGATGATAATACATATTTTCATTATGCCATCCACAGGCCTTTATTACTTTGGATGCAAAATGACATAATTAGATTAAGATAAAGGGCAGGTTGTCAAATGTAATTAGAGGGTACTTTTGGCCATAATGAATGAACATGTAAACAACTGCAGTCCTCTTTTTTTTGCACACAGTCGCTTCATTGCGGGGTGTCTGGTACACAGACAGATTAATATTAATTTCAATAAATAAGTCAGTTTTGGTGTGTATTTACAAATTGTAGTGCACACTGACTTGTAGTCCATCACTGACTGTCCTCTGTGCCACAAGCCTGGAGGTGTAAGCATCAGTGAGGCGGTGCTACTGAAGAGTTTCATGGTGTTTTTGAAGCTTATATGCACGCTCACCTTTCTCACTGGAGCTGAGTGAGGATGAAACTGTTACACCAATGTTCACCCCAGAAAACACTGGGTGTAAAATATTTACAGAATTTTTAAGGTAAAGTTTGTGAGACATTTTTTTTGTGTAGGTAAGAAAGCGTCACAGCCCTTTTGTGTATTATTACTTACTCCTGAGATTGAAGATTTAATATTCAAGATTCAGTGATTATATTGGTTTTGCAAGTGTAGCATCACCTGGCCTGAGACACTGGAGGATGTGAATTGGATGTAGAAAAACAAACAAGTCTAAAAATAATAAAACAAGTAAGGAAGTAACCAAAAAAAAGTAAAACATTTTTAATTTTGCGACATTTTTGGGTTCATCATTGGGGAAGAAAATGACAGTGTAAATAACAGGATATCTACTAGTTAACCCCTTAAGCCCTGAGCTCTTATTTTGAAATTTCAACTACAGAAAAATACCAGAGACAAGTCTCAGAGTCCTCAAATTGGGGGATCTTGAGGTTTAAAAGGTTACACAAGGTAGAAGAAGCCATGCAGTCTCAAAAATGAGGTCAGTGCAGGAGGGAAAAAAGTGTAATACCACTGATGGCCACAAGATGCTGGCTCCAAAAAACTTGGTGCACGCTCCATCTGAAAATAAAAGAAATATTTAGGGGTGTGACTAGTTTGATTGACAGCTCTGGTCTCCAATGATTTGGAGGCTCATTCATTGGTGAACTCTCGTCTCACACACACTGGGCAGAGTCTTTGGGTATATGAGTCAGACCCGCCTCCTCACTCCTCCCTTCATGTCCAAATATGGTCACTTCTGGCTCCAAACAACCAACGTTCAGCTCAGTGGACACTCTGCTTGGTGTCAACACTGGGTCATAACGAAGCTGTCAAGTGAGCTCATGAGTCACCGAAGTGAAGAACATACAGTGTGAAATGTCAGATCATTGTTGCAGTATTTCAAGCACCTTGTGCAAAAAAAAAAAGGGGGGAAAACTTTCCATCTTTAATTTGCAGACACACCTCTTCCCCCTCTCATGACCCCTTCATATAAAAAGTAGATCAAGTTTTTCTCCATCCTGCTTTCATGGGACTTTTACATGTTTACTCTCATGCTAAATATACATAGCGAGGTTAGCTGGGTCATGGGTAAGCTTCAAATGAAACAGATCTGGTTTGTTCGAGCGCCACGATGTGGGAAACGACTTCATTTGAAAGACTTTAGGCCTGATTTTCTTCAGTGTTCACTTTTTTATAATCTAAACCCTGGCGAGCATTATGTAAAATAATTCCACGGATTGCAGCGATGAGATTTTAATTAACATCTCCTCAATCCACCAGGAGAAAGCTGTAGGAGTAATGATTTAAAGAAGCAGATAGTATTCCTCTTATGATTTACCCAGCGGGAAATTCAATACCACCTTCTGACCACAAGCTCCGCTCCTTAAACCTTTAAGCGATCGCCGGCTCTGAAGCAGGCATGCACTTTTATTAATGCATGTCACGGTGAGCATTTGGAGGTAAAACACCGGGGATGAGTGCAGTGATGGTGCGTGCGGCGGCCACGGCCAGAGCCTGCAGTCTCATGTTGTAAACATCCAGCTGAGGCAGCACTTCTCAGAGGTCCCGAGTCGAAAGATGAGTCGGCCGTTGTACACGCTGACCCACAAACCCCAAACAGTAAGGGAATATTCACAGTGAGCCGGGCCACCCACAGGATGCACACACACACACACACACACATATAAATACTCAGACATATTGAAAATTACAGACACACAAGCTGAAAATCAATTTAAACTAAATATTGCGAGTGTGCAAAATAAAAGATGTCGGGAGGAAGTGAAGGGGGAGATGTTTCCCCCCTCTTCACCTTGATGATGTCACTTATAAAGTATTAACACCTCAAACTGCAGGCACACTGTGTTTGACAGCAGATATGTGTGTATTTGTGTTATTCTGCTGTACATTTTTTATACCTGTGTTTTCACCGTGGGGTGTTGGTGGTTGGACAGAATTACAGTTGATGTGTGTAGGTGTGCGTGAGGCTGATTCAGTCATGTCTCGGGATGTTTAAGCCTCAGTTTGGCTGCTGCCGTCTTTCTGATGATTGGGCATGAGAGGAAGAAACACATGCAGCTGCCTTATGGGAATCTGCTGACTGTACTGTACCAGTGATATTTACACTGCTGCAGTAAATGGTTTGATTTGTCAACTAAATTGTCCTGAGAAATGCACTGAAACAAGCAGATTTGGTTTAGGATGCTTGAAAAAAATATCCCATCCATGCATAAAATGATGTTTGAACTCATATTGGCCATGTTGTAAATCTGTTGATCTTTGTACCTATCGATTGGAAAAAGCTGTCGGACACTGATTGGAAATCAGTTGATTGACTGATGTTCAATACTGTCACCAGGACGTGGGTTACTGCTGGTCGTGCACGAGGGAAACAGAGTCTTCAGTTAAACCATGTTAGTTGCTTGCTTTGTTTTCTTAACTTGTTGTTTTAAAGATTTTTTTAATACTCAAAATATTCATTAAATCAGAAAAACATTATACATCTACTGTCAAATCATTTACCGTATTTTCTGGACCTGTCTATAAGCCGCTATTGAATTTATTCAAACAGTTTCATGTGGTCCACTCTGACCGGGTCTGATGTGATGAGGCTAAATGTATTGGCGGCACGGTGCTTGCTAGCTTGTTAAAAGCTAACGAGCTTCGTGGCGCCGATACATGAGAAACACCAGTGTTTAAGTTCAAAGCATCGGAAAAAAGTAGCGGCTTATAGTCCAGAAAATATGGTAAATGAAATGAAAAAGTTCATTTACAAATAAAATGTAGTTTATTTTTGCAATAAAATACATTGACAAATATATAATTTGACATCTTTTTGTTTTACAAATGAGAAGTTTAGTACTGTATATAAGTAAAAATTACATTGTTTGGTTGTGGTTCTGTAGTTTTACATAGATTTTTTGTTAATTGACTCATATCTTGTATATTTTTCAAAACAAAACTGTTGAATAAGTGGTCAGTTTTTAGTTTCATTGTTTTTATCTGTAAATATTCTCAAATATGAAAAAACTCAGAATTACACAAGATCTGCTTTAAAATTCAAGCTGCAAATAGTTTTTAATTGTGGATTTTTCTGAGTTGGTTGCTCTTTATTATTTTATAATATTTCTTTTTGTCATCCGAGCTGTTGGAAAATGAGTTGAAGGAAAAATGATGAGTGGATTTTAAAAAATGGGAAATGCAAAACTTCTGTAAAAAACATGATGTAATTTTAAAAAAAAAAAGTTTGACAATATCTTTGATATATGCTCTCAAAGTATCTGAGGAGCTTTGAGGTTTTTTCCTCTTCCTGTAATCAGGATGATGTCATCATGTCATTGATCAAACCATGTAACTATAATCATATAAACTGATTTTACAAACAACATTGTAGCAAAGTGTTGCTCCTCAGCAGCACCAACACATTTCTTCTGAAGGTGTTAATATCTCCTGGTCCTCTCCGACCTCGCTGACCGCCTCCTCGCCGACACGTGCTCCATGTGAAGTCCATGGGGAGCAAAAACAAACAAGTCTCCAGGTCATTTTCACACTTTGTGTTGTTGATAAAAACCTGATAGTGGCGACACTCTGAGAAAATCACGGCACACTCCCTGCTTCGAAAAATAAACTCAAATCATCTCCTTCAGTAATAATTCCCTTATTGATCTCTCCTTTACCTCGTGGTATAAACATAACGTCCAGATCTGTCCGGATGTTGATTACTTTGTAAACACTGTACAGCTTTTAAATTACATTTTTAACTAATGTTCAGGGTAATATACCAGCTCAACATTTCCATCTTTGATGTGGAGTTCAGCCAATTTATCTCCAACATAAACACCCACCTATGTCTGTGTCTTTATTCTCATGTTATGGTTACGTGTGGTCGGCCCGCCTCAGTGATTACTCAGGGATTATGGACTGGGCTTTTAAGGGCAAGGTTGTTTGTTTTAGCTTGAGCCTGAAGGATACCAGGGGCTTTAATGGGATAAAAAGAGTGGAGCACACATTTCATTTTCTTCCTTTAACTTGTGTCTTAAGTTTCCCCGTCTCCCCCCAACCCCTCCATCTTTCCTCTTTGTCATATTTCACCACATTTACCATTCCTGTGCATTAACCCCGTCTCCTCCCCTGTCCTCCCCGCGGTGTTGACTTAATGGAGGCCCGCAGTGACCAATCAGTGGCCTGGGATTATCACGCAGTCTGCAATAATTGAATTTGGGCTGTCGGCACGGTAACTGAGCTGGGGAAATTGAGGGAGCATCTTAAAGGGACAGGGGGTGGGAGAGGGATGGGGTTTCAATTGGAGACAGACAAAGAAAAACAGGACAAATAAAATCCATCCATTCATAGTCTGTACTTTTTTTTTTTTTATTCTTGTTTGGGTTCATATGAGGGCTGGACCACATCCTGTAAAAAAAATACAAACAAGGATGCAGGGATGGAAATAAAGCTCTCTTCTTAGGGACAGCAAATCAGAGTGACAGAGAGAATTAGTGAGGCAAAGGGGCAAAGATAGAGAATTAAAGAGAGAGATGTAGAGATGGAGGGATGTGGAGAGAGAGAACACAGAGCAGCCTTGTGTATGAGTTAGCAGTGGGGAGCAGAGCTGCATAGCAATCACTTGTTTGCTATGCTTTAATCAGCCAGACAACGCTAAACATTAGCTCGCCTCCTACACTCTAGACTCATTTAATCAGAGCTCTAACTCTGTGCATTAGTCTCCTCTTTATGTATCAGTGTCTGCAGCAGTGGAGCGGTGGCAGGGAAGTCGGCTTTCAAAGGATACATGTAGCAAAGAAAGGAGGAGGGATGGAGGCAGACAGACAGAAAAGAGACTTTTGACTTTTGACCTTCTTTATTAAAATGTGTCCACCAACAGAAAACAGGGGGGAGGCAGAAGTCGAGAGAAATGAAGCCACATATATATAAATATAAACACATACATTAGCAGACAAGAATATCAGAGGAAAAATAAATTAGCATAAAGGTTTTCTACTTGTGAGTAAACTTCAGTGGATAGACTACAGACTGAAAGTATTTCAATCTTATTGAGTTTCTGTTGAGATTGAAATTACCGTATCAAATTGGTGATTTGAGGTGTTATAATTTTAGCATGAACAGTTTTATGATTTATATGGAAGCCCGAAAAGGACATGGTTAACTCCATTTTTATTTTTAGATCTCGAGGTATTTTTCTCGTTATCGTGAGAAAACAAACTTCGTTTTTTCGAGATAATGAGAAAATAAAGTTCGTTTTTTCGAGATAACGAGAAAATAAAGTTCGTTTTTTTCAAAGATGAAAGGATAAATTATCTCGTTATCTTGAGAAAATGAAGGTTGTTTTTAACGAGAAAAATAACTCGAGATCTTGAGAAAACCACTGAAATTATCTCGTTATCAAGGGAAAACAGAGAAAATAAAAATATAGTTCACCACGTCCTTTTAAGGCTTCCGTAGATTTAACTATGCAGTCCATTATGAAGTTATTTTTAGCTCTTCTTTTGGTCTCCACCAGTGCTTGGCTAATGATGATGTCATCGTTGGTTTCGTGGACTTTGAAGTCGGGAGTTTGGCTCAGGAACGTGGCCATGTTGTCAAATGAGAATCCAAACCACCTGTAAATGATTGGAGACTAGAGCTGTCAATCATGTGGGGGCCTTGGATGGCCCGCTCTCCCCTGGGGCGTGGTGCGAGAGGTACGTGGGGCGGCCGCACTCTTGCGGCGCCAACTCCTGCCGCCCCGTCCGCTC
>OOFC01025049.1:2026-12553 GCA_900323345.1 Pseudochromis fuscus | reverse complement strand
AACATTTTGTTCTTTCTACCCAACATTTTGTTATTGTTACCCAACTTTTTGCTGTTTTTATCCCGTGTTTTGTTGTTTCTACCCATCATTATATTGTTTTTACCCAACATTTTGTTGTTTCTACCCATCATGATATTGTTTTTACCTAACATTTTGTTTTTACCCAACATTTTGTTATTGGTACTCAACCTTTTGTTAATTCTACCCAACTTTTTATTGTTTTAACACAATATTTTATTGTTCCTACCCAGTGTTTTGTTGTTTTCTATCCAACATTTTATTGTTTTTACCCAACATTTTGTTCCTTTTACCAAACACTTTGTTTTTACTCAATGTGTTGTTGCTTTTACACCCATCTTACTGTGTTACAGTAACCCAGCGTGTAGTTTATTCAGTATTTACCCAGTTCTGGGTTAAAACAACTCATTTTTGGGTGTATCGGAGGTGAACTGGAAGTCAAGGCTGTTTTTGGCTTGAAAAAAAAAGACTTGTAGTCTCTGTAGTGCTCTTTTACCCCATTTATCCAAACTCACATCTCTGAATTTAAAATACTTGTACAAGAGATAAATTTAGCATTTTGCTGGAGCTTGAGCTGAAAATGATGAAAAGCTTCTAAAAGAGAATATTTAATGAGGCTGGGATTAGTTGTACCATGGGATGAAACGTGGGAGCGAATTGATGGAAATAGAAAAACAGATGCTCAGTGATGAAAGAACAAACTGATCAATGATCTGAGAGTCTGCATGGAGAGATACTTATTAACTGTTCAAAACAAAATAACAAGAGAACACAGTGAGAACAATCTGCCTGTACAAAATGTCGGGGAAACCTGATGCATAAAATGAAATCACATGGGAAAGCAGTGTGATAGTGTGTGGGAGGGTGCACGTGTCACTCTGTGGGACACTGTTGAATTATTTGCAGTACGGTTCATTAGACACTCTCTCGGTCTGTGTTGGAAACACTTATGAGATGCAAATTCATTGCTTCAGTGAATGCAATTTATCCACAGGAGAAATAATCTACAATATGAAATCTGTGACAGAATAATTTTGAACAAGACCACAGACCCTGTTTCAGATCCCTGGTGCAGCAGGTCCTGACACTGTTACAGATCAAATCATCACAATCAGGATCAAAGTACTTGATGGATCCCGACCACTTGCAGTTGCTCACAATGCAGAAAATAGACAAAGTTAAAAAGGAAATGACTATTGTGAAATAGAGATAAGATAAAACAGAAACACTGCTCGATTTCAAATAGTTATAATAAAAAAACTTAAAGGAATATTACTACAATATTGGCTACAGTTACATAAACTAATAAAGTTTTATGTGGTATTATCATAGACACTCGATGTGCGCTCCTCTTGTTGCTCAGCAAACAACAATGTGATAATCAATCTCGGTCCAGATGTTTTGCAGCGTATCTGGTGCAGTCGTGTGTAGAGCTTCGTTGATGCGTTCTTGCAAATCATCCAGAGTCACGGGGAGTTGAGGGACATGAACGTGTCCTTCATATGTCCCCAAAGAAAAAGTCACAAACAGTTAGGTCTGGTGATCTATAACTTACAACTATTTTAACTCGAGGAGTGTTTTTGTGGTCACCCTGAAAATGTGCATAAACATCACAGAAGTGTTGCACAATATTAATAATATTGTAACAAATGACACTGAGTTGCAGCCACAGACTGTATATAGAAATGGACGCAGCAACAAGGTCTCCTATATGAAGCCATAGTGCAAGCAGGTGCAATACCCCCCAATGGCCACTAGATGCTGCTTCTGAAAACTCTGACTTCAAAACAAGGAAGGTTTAGGGGGATGGTTAGTTTGACTGACAGGTTTCAATGAGAGAAGACCTGATCCTGAGTCTCACACACATTAGGTAGTGTCCTTGGGTTCAAGGGTCAGACCTCCTCACTCCTCCTTCACATATGGTCATTTCTGGCTCCAAAAAAAAGTCATGGCAACGATCAAAAGCCAAACACAGGTCCACAACAGGTCCACAAATCCACAAACCAACGGGTGACACCATGTTAGCTTTGTCTATTGACACACAGCCACTGTGCGTCAGGACGTGATAGACTGATGAGTGCATGTACGTTCAGAAAAGCAATGATTGTCCAAAAAAAACACATTCAGTGCAGTTTTACCACAGTATCCCAGTTTTCCAGGTGGAAGCATGAGTCAGTTACTCCAATCTTTTAAACTAAATCAAACCCTAAATCTGTACTGTTGTGGTCAGAATGATCCTAGATGATGTTTACTAGTGTGATCACTGTGCCTTGTTTATAGGTTTCACTCACATCGATTACACCTGTGGTGATCTCACTCAGCTGGTGGCGATCAGCCCGGCTGGGAGGATATATGAGGAGGGTGTGTGTTTGTGGAGGGTCCACAGGGGAGTTATACTACCCACAGTTTCCCAACAGAACACAAAGGGCCTAGTTTAGTTATTTCTTGTAGCACATGCAGTGTGTGTGTGTGTGTGTGTGTGTGTGTGTGTTTGTTTTTGCTAGTTTCCCAACAAACAACCCTGATTTTGAAATTTGTATCAGAGGAAACATAAAACTACCTGCAAAGTAAATAAAGTCAGGTTGATGTGACATTAAACGGTATTGATCTGTGCATTGATGTAGTCACACAGTCAGCAGGTGAACATTAGAGGGCAGCACTTGTTCATAATTTAGCAGACAGCACAGCGGTACTCATCCTGCCTGCCATCAGCATGACTTCTGTACCATTGCCCTCAGGTCTTCCAAGGATAAGTCTGCACTTTTTCATCCTGATACATCACTCACACACTTATTTGTGCATTAAAAATATTATTGTCACCATAATCTCCACACAAAAAACACTCTTGAAGCAATTTCAGTGGACAACAATGCAATGTTTAAAAAAAAGAAATAAATAAAACATGATAAAAATGCCTAAAATTAACCACTTGTAAGTCAGGTTACCAGAAGTAGTCAAGCTACATTACTTAACATTACTTTGTTGTACGTCATGTTACATAATTGTTTCATATTTGTGACAAGGGATAATAACAGTGACTCAGAAATAGAAATCTAGTAATCATGCTACATATAAATAGTTCTTTAAGTTTTTTTGTATATACACTTTAATTATTATAATTATCATTATTATTATTTTCACAACAGACCGGTGAGTATCCACATGTTATTCATCTTGGTTATAGTGCACTTTAAAGGGTTAAGCTGAAGCTACCAAAGACAAATCAAGTGGAGATCTTCTGAAGTTTTTACACCTGAATATTCACCTTGTCCTGCCACAGATCGCCATGGCAACAGTGGTGGCAAACATAAGGAGTTTCAGACTGATTTTCAAAGACATCCACCAAATTTGCTGAGGTTTTATTTTAGCTTCAGAATAAATTTCCTGTATAAAACTTGGTACCAGGAACAACCACAGGTACAATTCACCTCTTCATTTGCATGTCAGGAAATATTTTACTTTTTAAGCTCTTCTAAAAATAGCACATCAACTGCAGCAATAAGACAATCAAACCAGCAAAGAAAAACAATTAAAAATCACATCTCAGTCTGATTTAAAAGCCAAACAGTAAAAGTGTGTTTTCATATGGGTTATATAAAGAGTTGTATAGTCAGCAGTGTAAAGGAATCTGGGAGCGGCTACAGTAAAGGCCTCGATCCTCTGGGCCTCGGTTTCAGTCCAGATCTCTCCACAACCTCTGTACACTGCAGAGTATTGTTTGTCAGTATTGTTTGAAGAGAGGATCCATTGTTTTTCTCCATCCTTTGTTCACTCAATCATTGTTATTGTGACTTGTACGTAATGATACTGCACAGACAGGTCTGGGCCACACATCAGCAACATGTAAGGTCAGTGTCGAGCGTGACTCAGGCATTTTAATTCGCATGGTCATGGATGTGTTATCGTGCTAATGACAATGAAAAGATTTGAGCAGGTATAATTTATAATAATTAAAGGATGGATGGACGATAATCAATGCCCTCGTTTCCTTTCATGAGGCTTCACAGGTCAAATCACTGGAACCTGAAAGTGTCACCTGGAAATACGTTCATTATATAAATCTAACAGGCGTTATGTAACGTGTTTTGGAGTAGGTGGCACGTTGCCATGAGGACAGCGCACATTTTAAGGAAAAGGAAAACCAGTACCACTTGATTTGTTACATAAACGTGTTAGTCTGGGAAATGAGTAGTTGTCTGGTACCAAATGAGGCATGAAAGATGTGAACTCAATAGTCTGATTGTCTCACACTGACAGCTCATAACTCAGAACCTGAATCACTGACAGATCTTATAGACGCAACAGGTCTATAAGGAGGTTTAAAATACACAAGAATGTTTCTACACATCAAGAGATATCTTACAATGCAGTATTTTATTATATTATTACATCGTTAGATAAAGTGAAGACCCTGGTGCTATGATAACTTCAGTCAAGTTATTTTAAGTTGCTTTTATTTGTTTTTAAATGTTTGAAGGCTGCTGTACCTCCCTGAGCTCCTCCAGCCCTACTCTCCATCCTGGTCTCTCAGGTCGGCTGACTAGCTCCTCCTGACTGTCCCAAAGACCAGCAGGAAGCTCAGAGGGGGCCAGGCTTTTGCAGTGGCAGCTACACAGTTATGATAAGACAGGCCTCTATGGTGCCTGTTGTTAAATCCCTTCTTAAAATGCACTTTTACAATTTGGCTTTTGGCACATCCTAAGAGGTTGATAAGCTTTGTTCTTAAAAAGGTTGCTGATATTTTAACTTGTTTTTATTGTTTTATATGGTGTTTTAATATGTTTTTATTACTTTATATTCTGTGTGTTGTTTTTATGGTTTTTTCCTTGCAGCACTTTAGTCAACCAGGTTGTATATAAAGTGCATTATAAATAAAAGTTGCAGTTGCAGTCATATTTTGAGATCATTCAAGTTCAGCATAGAAACATGTTGTATATATTTAGCCACCCTGTGACTACTGTTAACAGAATAGGTGCCTAAGTCCATTTTTCAACTATATAAACAACAGGTTATAGTCTGGTGCACAAGACGTACCAAAGTCCTGTCTGCAGTGCACCTGTCCCACATCTTCACCACTGCTCTGACTCTTTCAGGACACTGAAGACGTCGACAGTAAAGTCGGTGAAGCTCTCAGCACCGTTGCTAAATTTCCTGCTAATCAAGGAAATAAAATACAAATGGTGACACATGTAACAAAAAGGCCCAAAACAAAAATTATGCTACATCACAATCAGTGAGGTTTTAAATGCTGAAAACCTGCATACACTTCACACACCATGGATTGCTAAGCTATGCATAAACACAACAAAACATTAAATAGCAGATATATTTTTGGATTTGATTTTGTCAAAATGGACATTTTATGACTTCAGTCTCTCCCTTCTGTCCAAACGAATGATGATCAAATAAACTTTATTAATCCCACACTGAGAAGAAATGATTTTGATCCTAAACAGTTGTGAGTAATGATCATTGCAGGAACATTATGTCTCATGGTGGCTAAATACCTTTAGTGTGAGAATACACCGTGTAATAGATAATACACAATTATGTTTTAATCCACAATTACATTCCCAGACTGCAGCCTTGTGTGGCATTAATGAGTCTAAATATAGCTGCAGGTGTTTATAGAGCAATAATTAGACTTTAGATACAATAAATTTTAGATACTATAAATAAACAGAGTGTTTTTGTTTTGGTTTTTTTTTATCTGGGGTATTAAAGATAATTAGGAGTAATAGTATTGGCAGTGTAGTGTTTCACCAATAAAATATCTGCTGCACGTTCTCATAGATAAGTGACACCTCGAGTTTCCTGGTTACTGTAAATACAGTACACACACACACACACACACACACACACACACACACACATCCCATCAGCAGCACACTGACTATACTGACTAATAATTCACCTCTCGTTTCCTTATCTGTTTCAGTAAGTGCAGTAAAGCCTGATGATAACTGACCCTCCTAAAGTAAACAGAGGAGTTGATATAATTCTTGTAAAGAACAAATAAACACCTTGACTTATTTCCTTGTGAGTGCAGTAAAAGAATCAAGACAGAAACATTTTATCACATTTCTTGTTGTTTTTTTCTCGTTTTACTCCACAAAGAATATAAAATATCGATGCAGCTGCAACAATCCGTGTCACTATAACAATAAAAATCTGTGGTATTGTTATATTGCACAGTTCAGGTTACAGAGTTTGCGTCGTTGATATGAGTGTTGATGCCTTCAGATGATAAGCGCTTGACCAGGAGCTCAGGTTTATTTGCTGTATAGCTGCTTATCAGTGAGGAAATCAGGGAAAGCCCAAAGGCACTGCGTCAGCTGTGGATCTGAATCACTCATTAAAATAGTTTCTCTTTGTCTAATGCTGGTAATTGGCATTGTCTTCCCTGATTACTCATGACCCAGACTTGAAGAAATGTGAGGCTGTTGCGCATACGTTCTGTTAGCTGACCTGTGTCTCAATCCTCCATCGTTGCACAAGTTACAGGAAAACTTTTTGAAACAAAGGTATGAGTGACATGTCAGCTGGGATTTCCACACTTCTGATGTCAATGTGTCTCCACCCGTCTATTTTAAGATTCCCAGGACTATATTTGGAAACCTGCATGAAAATGAACGATTAAATACTCCATAATTATCCATCCATTCATCTTCTTTTGCTTATACAGGGTCAGGTCACGGGGGCAGCAGGACAGACTTCCCTCTCCCCGGTAACTTCATCCAGCTCTTCCTGGGGGATCCTGAGGCGTTCCCAGGCAACTGAGAGACATAGACTCTTCAGCGTGTCCTGGGTCTTTCTCGAGGTCTACTAAATACTCCATTATTATCTTGAGCTAAATGGTACTATTACAGATTCGATCTCAACCCTCCTCTTCCCCATCACTATCTCATCCTGATCATCAAGAGCCTCCTCCATCCTCCTGATCCACCAGCATCTAGACTCCAGGGGTCCAGTCCTTTCTAAAGCCTTTATAACAGAAGTTGGCCTACACCCCGAAATACTTCTATTCACTCTCATCATCCAATAAATATTTGTTTTTCTTTCAATTTGATCTCTCTTTGTTGAGCTTATATCAAACTATCTTTTCAAACTCTTTGTAGGAAAAGTTAAAAGTTGTGAAGATTCATCCTTTGTGGACCATAAATATGTGTACAAAGTACCAACTGGTATATTTGTTGAGTTATTTTATATTTCTCGAGCCATCTGCCACAAGGATTCGCTGCCCACAACCCTCTAAAAATGTCCTTGATGGTAATTCACAGGGATGCTACAACATTATGAATGCTCAAAATATCCCTGTTCTCAGCCATCAGCACTGATTGGTGTGAATGTTTAGTGAAAGTAGAGCACATTCAAACAAAAAAACAAAACAAAACTCCAGCCTCCCAGCTACAAAGTGCAAGAAGGAATTAAAAATTGACTTAATGTGCTGCTTTTTCTGATGATTACACTGTAGCGAGACAGCATGGCGCTCTTTACTTGTTTTACAGCACGTCAATCATCGACCTGTATTTATGGATGAAAAAAAGCAGGGCGGTGAGGAGACATGACCTCTCCCAAGTTCAATGAAGCATCAAGTTTGTAGGTTCAGAGTGGGGAATACGTCTGTCGCAGCTCAGAAATGTCTTGACCTCAGACATGTTCGTTAGTGAGTTAGGGACTGTATTGAAGCATTAATGTATCCTTCATATTTTCTTTGAACTCTTCTTTATGCAGCACAGTCTCCTGAAAATGATTTTTTCATTAAACCAGTGTTTACTGTATCACTTGTTAAGACTACACCAATCAGCCATAACACTGTGACCGCCTTCCTAACACTGAGTATGTCCCCTCGTGCCACCAGACCAGCCCAGACCTCTTGAGGTTTGAACTATACCAGACCTCTGTAGGTGTTCAGTAATATCTGGCACTAAGATGTCACCAGCAGATCCTTTAAGTCCTGGAAGTTGTGGGGTGGGACCTCCATGGATCAGACTCCTGTGTCAGCACATTTTACAGATGCTCGATTGGACTGGATCTGGAGGATTTAAAGGCCAAGTTAACACCTCAAATCACTGCCATGTTCCTCAAACTGTTCCTGCACCATGTTTGCAGTGTTGCTCTGAGCATTATCCTGCTAAAGAGACAATGCTTAGGTAGCTGCTACATGACAAAATAACATCCACGTCAATGGCAAGAACCACAATGTCCCAGGAGAACAGACTCCTCTGCTGGCTCACATTCCTGTGATCATGCATCTGGGTGCTACGTTTCCACAGATAAGCACCCGGTCAACCACATGATGTAAAGTATTCATCCCACCAGGCCACCGTCCTCTGTTGTTTCATGGTATAGTCCTGATGCTGCAGGTGCTTATTGTCTGCACTTTCAGAGGTGGACAGGAGTTAGCATGGGCAGTCTGGACCTCCCCCTGGAGTGAGGCCTGAGGGTAGTGTCCCCAGATGAAGGCGAGGCAGCCAAAGTAACATTGTTTGGAAAAGCCATTGTGGGGGGACCATGTGGACCCACTACCCACAAGATCCATCATAGGTGCATTTGGGTGCAATGCCCTTGTAAGCTTTATTTTAATAGCACCTTTCACGCATGAAATGCAGCACAAAGTGCTTTCCAGTGATGATAAAATCAAGGAAATGAAGGATTAGACTGAAAATCCAACACAACACAAGCAGTAAAATTAATCATTAAAACAGAAATTAGTTGTTCTTCCATGGGCCACTTCAGTAAGACTCCTATAGACTGCCAACACCCACAAGAACGACAGATTTGGATTTGACTCTGACCCACTCACCTACACATCAAAATGTGTCCATTATTAAAGTCCCTCTTGTCTATACACTGCTCATTTTTCCTGCTGTGAACTCAACTTTGAGGACATAATGTTGCCTTGCTGCCTAATTCCTCTCACACCTTTCATAAAAAGATAATCATTCATCTGTCAGTGATCATGATGTTATGACTGATTGATGTGCATTGTCTAGTCTGGTCTTAAACATACCTTGTGATTTATGATCCTCACATATTCTCATCCTGTAACTCAGTACATTCAGTTCTCCGACAGAACCATAATTATGTAATAAGATCTACACTCTTCCAACAACAAGGAACAACAGGCCTCGTTCACCAACGTTCATAAGAACAAGTTTGATCTTAATACTCAAGAAGGTTCTGTGGACAGATTAGCTGAGAGCGCTTTGAGCAGTCTGGACACCTCCTGGATTATTTTCTTTTATACCCTAGATGATGATGATTCTTTGGCTGTGTGCTCCTCTTCTGATACAGCATCTACTGTATCTTTTATTGTGTTACTTTATAATATCCACAACTGAAGCTAATACACAGGAAGTTGTTTGTTGTTCACTTCCTGGAGCAGTACCTCCTTCAGATCGACTGAAGGTTTTCAGTCGCTTCATTTTAAACTCATATTTCCGTTTTCTTATGACCTTTTATGGGCATTAGAAAGGGATTTACATATGCAAATGAGGGGCCACACTCTCCGATCCTTTCTGCCATTTAAGTACACTTTACGAGCACTTCATGAATCTGACGTAGAGTTTCTCGTAACTCACAAAGACAATGATGAATGAGGCCCAATGAGCTTTGACTGACGCATTACCTCACGTTTGGAGTTTCATTTCTTCTTCTTGATGAGGTAACAAAAAGTACTAAATCAAAGTTGCTCTCTATAATCAGCTGTCACTTCCTTCTCTTTGTAATTCTTCTCATCAACATGATGTAACTGTAATGTCCGAAGTAGGTTAGGCATCTCTTTTCCAGCCGAGCAGCTTCGGCAAGAAGTTCTTGTTCTTCTGGATTGTGACGCCAAAACCTCTACATGTACAAATGCCACCAGATAGCTTACAATATACTATTTCAACACAAATGAGCCGTGACAAAACACACACCCTCTGACAAACATATCAAGTATTAAATTATTCAATTTGTCGTAGTGTTAACTGTTATCTCTGAGTAAATAAGTTAAAAAGACCTGCCCATTGGTACAAATTGTACCTGACTTTACCTCCTAGTGGATTAACCAGAAGATAAGAAGGCAGAGGTTCTTTTATGTACTCCCAAAGACAAAGTATTACAGGATTAACTCAAAAACCGGTCATGTAACATTCAACAAAAAAAACCTCAAGGTAAAATTTGGACATACTTTCTGACTCAGATCTGTCTTTCAGCAAAACCAGTAAAAAGTACAGTTAAAATACAGCAAAGGAACATTTAAAAAGTAAGATTCCTTTTAAGGGATACTTAAATCCCCCAGTTTTGTCTCATGCATTATATCCACATCTTAGTAACATGCACCATTTATCTGATTTTAATTTGCCTCCATGACGACCTGTTAGGCTCATTTCCAGCTTTATATTTATGGTCTTGGCCTCTTCTACAGTAGTTTTACATAGACTGTAGTTCTTCATTATTTATGTAATAATGACCATTTATTCAGTCCCTCATTTTGTCCTTTGTCTGAAATGGACTGATCTGTCC
>OOFC01025046.1:0-12382 GCA_900323345.1 Pseudochromis fuscus | reverse complement strand
GTCTATGGAAACCAGGTTCAATACCATGGGAGACCATTAGAGGTCTGTGGAGTCCAGGGCCAATACCATGATACCTTAAAGGTCTGTCAAGTGCAGGTCCAACACCTCGTGACACCATTAGAGATCTGTGGAGTCCAGGTCTGATACCACCGGACACCCCTAGAGGCCTGTGGAAACCAGGCATTGATGGCCTGGGAGTGTCCTTGACAACATGAGGGTGGATTTGAATGTTGTGGCTGGTCACTATGGTTTCGGGCAGTTCATGAGTTTACCAGTGATATGTTGCACTCTGCTGTACACCTGCAGTAAAATCTCCTATTTGAGAAACGCAGCATTTCCACCACCCTGCAAGAAAAGCACCTTTGTGGAAATAACACAGATGGCGAGCACTTCTGTTTTTTCCCCGACTCTTTTGTATTAGTTAAGCTCTGAATGTGACACTCGGCGCTGCTCTCCACAGGCCGGTGTGTGTGATGAGATTACAGCGAGCAGGAGTGGAGGAGGCTCTGTAAGCTCTGATCCGGTGAAACACACAGATCGCTGTTTAAAGCCAAATCAAATTCACTGATAAAAGAGTCATTTCTGAGTCCAATTTTTCACACAGACACACACAAAAAAAAACAGTAAATGGAGGTGACCTCCTGCCGTTAGAATTGCCTAACAGCTGCTGTCAAGCCAAATTGCAGTGGACAACGAACACATGGTGCATGCCTCTAACAGAGACTCACATCCAGGAGAGACAGCTTGACCACTGAGTGACTGATTTAAAGTCGCCGTGTCCTGACGTGATGGACAGAGCAGCAGGGACAGACTGACAAGAAGAGGGATGGAAAAGATCTTATTCTTGGCTGCATCCACCGCTTTTCCATCTCTGTCGACTTTCTTATGTCAGGTTTTCATTTCTTTTTGTTCTGTGTGAAATGGGACTCAATCAGTGGCATTAATGGATTTACCAGGATCTCAGTTCAGTTCACAGAGAGAGAAACAGGAGACTGTGGGCTACACTTTCTTCCCAGAGCTTAGATAGTGGGTCAATAGAGACAGAGGCGCAGCAGTATATTCAACGCCGCCTCTTTTCCCTGCGCTAATCTGCCTATTCAGCAGCAGAGATAGACCCGGGAATATCTGAGAGGGAGAAAAACACACAGGTACTGTAAGATGTTGAATGTCTTTGTGGGTAAAAATAGAAAGAGCAATAATGTGAGAGACAACGCGAGCGAGAGGGAACGGAGGTATGAAGAGGCTGAGAGGTTCGATAAGAGAGGCAGGTCCAAAAATACTGCAGAGTGGAAACAGGTGGAGGGAAAGTTGCAGGGATGCAGAGTGCAGGGGATAAGTGATTGTTAAATAAGTACAGTAGGTGGTAGGAGTCTGTTTGACTCCTCCTCCTCTTCCTCGATTTGCATATCGCTGCACTGAAGGCGATAAGTCGTCGTGGTTACGCTTTGATAAATCCACTCCTGCTTTCCAGAAGTTCAAGTGGATAGAAAACATAACCCCCATCTCCATTAAAGCGAAGTTTAGGTGTTTGTGACAGGACTCACTAATTAACCAACCACCAGTGTTTTATTAATGGTTCTGATTAAATTACTATGGAACTTGTGGGTTTATTGAAAGTTAAAGTGGAACGACAGGTACATTTTCCACCTTCTAATTCAGGGTCGCTGTGTTAATTTATCTCATTATATCGACTGCAGAAAATGAAAAGTCTTTCCTCTTCTTCTACAGCGTGAAAATCAGACATTTTTCAGAACCCAGGTGTTAGTAATATCCTGTCATTGGCTGGAGGAGGTGCGACAGACCAACACATCTTCCTCTCGGTGACGAAGCATCTCAAGCATTTTGCTGTATCATTCTCACTTTGGCCTCGTTCCTGAGGGGAGGGAGAAAAAACTTCATATCCTAACCCTGGAGAGGAAATTGATTTTTGGTCATTTGCATTAAAAAACATCAAAGAAACCTTAATGAAAAAAGATGAGATGATAACACTTGGATAAATTAATTCATTCTCAGTTGGCTTGTTTTGTGAAGTTCCTGACAAACTGTGGTGTAAAGTATTTTATATCTTGTTTTGCTTTAGAAGAAGTCAGGATGCAGCACAGACTGGGCTTTTTGCAAATTATGCTTGATTAACCCAATTATATTATAAATGATATTTCTGTATTTAGACACAAATTTGTCTTTATGTACAAAGAATTTACAAAGTGGACAAAAAACTGAAACATACGTAGTGAAATACATACGGTGCAGTCGTACAAATAGTTATAGTTAAAAAAAAAAAACATAGACTGGATGTAAAAGATGGACAGATTCACCTGGTCTGAAACATGAAGCCAAACCCAGAAATGTCAAAATGTGCAATACCACTAATGGCCACTAGATGCTGGCTCCAAAAACTCACTTCTGACATATTTTGTCCAAGTCATACAGATGTCATCAGTGTCCTGGTGGTCCATCTTTATTCATTAGACCTCAAAGAGACAATATTTGGGCCTGGACTTACACACCTCCTCAGATACTCTGTTAGACCCGCCTTCTTATCCAAATATGGTCATATCTGGCTTCAAAGTGCTACAACAAGCCAATCTGTGATGTCACTGTGATGCCCCCTTTCATATGCAGTATAGTCTGAAGATACCCTGGTGGTCCCTCCCCCCGGTCCTGACAGACTAACAGGAGTAGTTGGAAATGATTTTTCAAAGCTGGACTAAAGACATATTTGACTCTTTACACAAAGATTAAATCTACACCGACCTCATCGAACTGTCTGGGTATCAACTGAACAGCCTGGTTTCCCTACAGGAAGTAGAAAACTCTCCATCCTTCTGAGACCACACTGTGACGGTGACTTCTGCCCTGAAAGCCTCTCTCTATCTGGACTTGTCCTTTTCTTCCTCCTCCTCTCTTTGTATTGACCTCTTGCGCCTCCTTCCCTGTGTCCCACTGTCTCTCTCTGGGTGTCCGAGTGGACAGCTGCTTGACAGGAACCGGAGGGCAAAGCTGGGAAAAGTCAGCTCCATTGACCCGGAATGGATCTCCAATATTTTTGATCCTGTCTTTGAAAGCCTCCGCCCCGCTGGGACGGACTCTCCCCGTCACCCCCCGACTCCTTCATCTGTCCACTCTCGGTGGCATTTACACACTGGCCACTCTGAAGACATGAAGACACTGGTCTTACCTTAGCTGTACTTTGTGGTTGTGATACCTGCCAGAGACAAAAGCTGTTAATAACAATTCAGACCTCAAGTAAGGTGTAATATAAAATGGACTAAGTTAATGTGATGTCACTGGTTGGTTTGTGAAGGAGGAAGTCGGTTCTAACCTTTAAACCAGAGGTCACTGTCCAATCAGACTCGAGTTGAGACCAGAGCTGCCAATCAAACTAGCCCCGCCCCTAACTCCTCCCCCCAGATCTCTGAGAAGAAGAGTTGACTTTATCTGATGACATCAGGATGACTTGTGGAGAAAATGTGTTGACTGAATATTTCAGGATTGAAGATGAAGAAGTCAGTTGGAGGCAGCACCAAGTGGCCACATCCATCTTTGATATCACAAATTTTACGTTACCAAAAAAAAAAGAAAATGACAGGCATAGACTTCGGCAACTATAGTTGCTGGTGGGCTTAAAGGGATTAATGCTGTCACATGACCATTTATATTTCTGGTTGTTTTACCAGAAGTAGAAAGTGCACTTTCTGTTGAATTGTTGTTTTTTTTAATCATTTAAAGTCAATACTGTTCCTAATAAACTATTTAAAGTACTTAAAAAGGCACTTTAACTTTATGTCCAGGGATGTTTTCTATTAATTTCTTCTGAACTTGAACTGAAATGTAATTAAATGCATTTTCCAGATATTAAAAGAGCTTGAATTAAAAAAAAGAAAGACAAATTTTGGGTTACAATTATTAATGTAAATAAAAAATCTGCAGATTAATGATTAGTAGGCAAAACTACAGCAATCTTGTCATTAACTGTGGTTGCAACTAAAAGCAACAAAACTGAAGCTGTTTTTCTCTCATAAGACAGAAGCAGTGGCCATGTTAATTGGAGTCGATAGCACGTGGTGGGGATATTTCTTTAGTCCTTTAGAGTTTGAAAATCTGTTTAAATCTGAATCACAGGTCCTTCTGAAACGTGTTTCATCCTGCAGCCTCTAAACAAACGTAAAGAAACCCCGGCTGCTGTGTACTGCTAATGAAAGGCCTCCTCGTTAGCCGGGATCAAACCTGCGCACATCAAAGGCGTCGTAGTAGCGTGTCATGTTCTCTTTAAAAACCTAAATTCATAGATCCATTAATATTTGAATATCAATGTGTTTGGCTCACTTTGATTTTCCCCCGCTTCACTGAACAGACGCTGCTGTGCCTCCATTTTTGTCTTTACTGTTAGAGTGGCGAGCGGCGACTCCAACGCCAGGCTTTGATGTTGAGGTTTGTGAGCAAGTGACCTCCCTCCTGTCGGTTGCAGATGTTTTCCTGCTCGGACCCGATCCGATACGTCTTCCTGGGGAATTTTGTCTCCTGTTAATGACCCCATTAGTCTATCAGGAAGCAGGGAGCGTTAATGATGCGTCAACTCACCTGACAAAACAATCACATTAACGTGCCCGGTCGCCACGGCAGCAAATGAGCACTTGCACTCACCTACAGCATAATTTGATTACTTTTGACCAATTTAATTTTGCAAATGGAGACGCGGGTGCTCACCTGCGAAAAACAAACACGACGGCAATTTGTCACAAGGAGGCGAAAGCTATTTTGATGGAAGAAATATTCACATGTCACATTATCTAACTTTTCCAGCTCTTTCATGAGAAACAGTTTTAGTTTGAAGTGATTTTAGCGATGTGGAGATTTCTGGTGATGTCCTTGTTGCTTTGGTTTTGGCCTGAAGTTTTCCTCCTGTCGGTTCACTCACAGCAAGACAATGTCTGACATGTCACTGCTGTAACTGATCTACTCCTGTTTCCTCTTGTCTGTTGTCATCGATCAATCATTTTATAAACCTCACACTTTCTCCTTTATCTTTTCTGACTGACGGACATTTAACCATTTCATGTTTTCATCAAGCTGTTGGACTGTTTGCTGCTTTAAGTCTGACTTTTTTAATTAATAACAGTTTTTCCTTGGTCAATGAAACAGTGAGTATTGGTAGGTTATGATTTATTTTGTGAAACAGATACATACATATTGATTATCTCCTGTATTAGAAGATCCAAAACCCCTAAACTAATATTGTGATTATTTCAAATAATGTTTTTAATTCCTAGGCTAGTACACAAATCTTGTTTTTCAGATTTTATTAAAAAAAGATTTAATTTTGTTGCTTCCTGTTGATACCACGTATTTAATTAGATTACTTTGATAATGTTTTAGTTGAAGGACCTGAGATTGTTGAAGGGTTGCAATGAAAAATGGATTCACTGGAGAATTATTAATATTTCCATTAATCTGCAGATTTTTTTTTAACTGTTTTGTCTCCATTCTGTAAAAACTTTGGAGATGTGACTGAATTTATCAAATCTGTCCTCACTGACCAGACACTGGGTCTAAAAATACTAGAATTAGTCTTTCCGACGCCTCCTGCTCATTGTTCAAACAAAACATGCTCAGAGATCAGAGACTGTAAATATAAGGTGGACACAGTCACCTCAATGCAATACCACTGATGACCACTAGATGCTGGCTCCAACAAAACCTCTGAGTTCAATTCAGTAATCCTAATTTTCAATCATGAAATCCTCAGTCAGTACATTTTTTCCACAAGTAACTTTGATGTTATTAGATGAAGTCAGCTGCTTCACGGGTCAGACCCGCCTCCTCCATTCACGTCCAAATGTGGTCACTCTAAGTAAGGAAATGACCTCAGTGTCCCTGCATAAAAAGTGTGTGCTGGTGAAGTGGCGATTACACTCATGGAGGTGTGTACAACTCATCTGCAGTGAGCACTGCCGGCATTTGGACGGGACCACAAATTACCATAAAGAGCAACAACAACAAGCCAAATGTAGCGCACATGGTGGCCAAAACAAACACACCTCTCACACCGCTGCCAACCAGGAAAACAAAGAGCCGTAATGAACCGTTTTCCAACAGACCAGGTGCTTCTGGCCAATCACCATCCCCTCCCTCCCTGACTGCTGGCTGCCATGTTTGACTGCACGGCTCGCTGTGTCTGAAGTTTGCAAAAATATGTCCGTGCACAGGTGCATACACACTTTACACACACACACTGTAATCGGCTTTCCCCTTTCCACCCACGGACAAAATAAATAAATAAAAATCCCAAGAATCACTTGAGTGTGAAATGCTGAAAACATCCTGCATCCAAATCATATCAAGAGCACAGCAGATCCCCTGCACTGTTTGCCTGTTTTGTTTATTTGGCTGCTGCACACCGCCAGATTGAGCTCTCATCGTAATGACCATGCATTGTCAGGCCCACGTTTGTCGGGTCCGGGGGAAAGACAGGACGAGCTCGCGCTCCGCAAAGAGGCTGCCATGACTCTAAATCCACATTAACAGCAGCACAACTGCCAAGGCAGCACAATGCTGCGAGGCATCTGATGCGTCGGTGCATCCGGCCCCGTGCTCTCCAATCAAACCTCAGATCCAGAAGTTTCTGTGGATGGAGGAGGGATGACATCCTGCTGCACGGTGAGGGGGAGACAGGATGGTGGGAGATACGCCTGAGCGACCTCAGCGTTATCCCCTCGTCTCCTGCTGAGGCCAGACAACGCCGGCCGGACAGACGTTGATAAAACCTTGTGTGGATATTGGGATGAGGTGTCTGCAGCTGGTGGGATGATGCATCTCCACCTGCCACACATCCTCAGGCTTTCCACCAAAGTTTGGTTTCTCACATAGTTTGACTGCCTGTGCATTCTCACTTCTTTGCTTTTCTTTGACCCTCAACATGAGATCAATGACATAATGGAGCAATTCAAAACTTTCAAACTGGTCTCAGGTCTTTGATCTCTTTAATGCAGCTGGAGGAAAAGTCAAATAACTTTTCCCATGTACTTTACACATAAGGAAAACATGCAAATCCAAACAGATCAATTTAATTTGCAATCAATAAAAATAAGTCAGGACTACAACAGAGCCTTGGGGAACACCACATCATAAAATTAATTTGTTTATTTGCAGGTTCAGTATATGTTATGTCCAAAAATGAGATAAAACTAATATGAATTTTGTATTTTTCATGTCATAACTGGTTTAATGTTTTTCAGTTTATTTAAATCTTCTCATTTTAAAGTTGTTTCTTGACAGAACATGTGCTTTAAAAAAAGTTACAAAATGACTCCACAAATCATGAGGTTTTCTTGTGAGCAAAAATATTTGTTTTGATTTCTGTGCTTGATTGAATCATCTTCTTTAGTTGCCTTGTATTTGAAGTTCTTCCTAATAAACTGCAATAAAATTATTAGTACTACAAAACAAAAGGGGAGCCACAATAGACCCTTGTGGTACACCAGATTTTATAGAGTTTTTAAACTGCTAAATACATGTCTTACTCAGTTTTTCAAAATGTCTTACAATTCAATATAGTTTAAATATGTTCTAAATGAATGATCTTATAGGTTCAGTGTGTATTATATTATATTATTTTTATACCTTACTATTGGGTTTTATGCAAGGTATGGCTGGTTTAGTGACACTAAACTACTTACTGAGTTACTTAGTACTTACTAAGTTACATTTATTTCTATATTTAGTTTCATTGTATTTAAAGATGTGTGTTAAAAATCAGTCGGGATTAAAACACAACATGAAGCGTTTGTAAATTTGAGAAACTGTAACAGATAAGTTGTAAAAACTTCCAGTCAGTTGGTTTGTGTGGTTGAAACCATGTAAACAGTGATGCTACAGTACTCTGTTAACCATGTTTTCTGTCTGTGTGATTGCAGGTATTGCTATAGCCAGCGCCCTGGTGGACACATCACAACAGCGAGTGATGGACTTCAAAGAAAGAGGCCTCGGTCTGAAGCACCGCAAACACACCGTGCACCATCAAGGGACCTGTGTATGAACCGGACGCCCTCATCGGGATGTTCTCCCACTGAGGGGATTTCACTGGACATATTATTATTGACTTAAGATGCAGGAAACATGGGAAACAGAAGACAAAGCCCGGCAGGAATTGGCTTTGGATGATATGAAAGTGGCTTGGAAAAGAGGACGGATATTGATGGCGGTGTGTAACTACTGTCTCCACCGGCAGGTTAAAGCTACTCCACGACCCTTTCTTACTTGGAGTGGTGAGAAGACTTCTCCACTATCTGGAAAAGAAATTGGAAAATATGTACAGACTGACAACAAGATTGTGTTTCTCCACCAACATCCACTACAAGACGCTGGCAGACCAACGCCATGTGGCTCCGAGTCTTCGGGCTCTGACTCGCTGCTGTCGCCACGTTGACAGAAAACTCTTGTTTTTCCACCAATAAACCAAACTGAGCTCCACTGAAATGAAGTTTGATCTGGGAACTTTACAGTCTGCTGTTGAAGAACTGCATTTTACTATGAATGAAGATCGTTGGATGTAACTGTTGAAATGTCTTTTATGAACTACATGTGATTTCTTTTCCCTGCACCAACATTTGATGTTCTACACTTTGATATCTGCTCAGGTCCTCTGTGATGGGAAGGGTCCATTATTATTATTATTATTATTATCAGTAGCTGTGGGCCTTATATACAGCTGTATATGCACTACCAGTGAAATGCTTTACCACTGCATTAGGGACCCTCCGCGGGATTATATTATGCAACTGATCATCCAAAAATGTTTATTCTGGGCTGCGATGGTATCATCAACCACGTACTACTGATGGTAATCACATGCCTGTTCATTTTTCATTGATTACTGTGAAGCTGCAGTACACACTACAAAATACTGGGTTGTTTTTACCCAGAACTGAGTGAATGTAGGACCATCTACATGGTGGCTTCAGCCTCCCTCAAATCCTTTGCATTTGGCCCTTTAAATTAAAACTTAGTTACTTCCTGTTTTATTTTGAAAGGTGCTACACAAATGAAGCTTATTATTTTAGTCAAACATTTTGTTGCTTTCCCCCATTGTTGTGTAAAAACAGTCCATCCTCCTGGGTTCATTTAACCCTGCATGTCGACCATTTCTGAGTAAAAACAACCCAGTATTTTTTACAGTGTAGACATCGTCTTTCATTCTTCCCTCATGACCTCCAGTACTTTTGATGCCTGTTTATTTGTGACATTAATGTAACATATCTCAATATGTAATATTTATTACTTATGCAAACTGCAGTTAAACAATAATTTAGCAAGTTTTTACAAATGCACTAAGATTTTTTCTTTAACAGAAAGACTAAATAATTAATTTTATAAAGCAAATCTGTGCAGTATTCCCTTTTTTTCCTGTCATTTACTTCAAAATTCACTATTTTATGCATATCATAAGCAAGTTTTGTGTGATATCCAGAAGTTTTTATCCCTATTAATGGTGTTGAACCTTCATTTAATTGTCGTGAAGTCACCTCTACAACACATGCACAGTGCAGTTATGTCTTGATGCACACGTATTTGTCTCTGTATGAAGCCTGATCATTTTCTTTCGGGTGTTTTTATCTTCATGTAATTTTTGCACCAGTTTGTTGCTGAGATTTCGATTAACAAAGGGCAGCTCACCGCACTGTTTTTTGTCCAAAATGAGCATTAAAAAAATCTGTACATTTACAATTAAAACGTTTTGATGCCTCTTGGTGATTGGATCTGATGCACTGTGTGTGTTCTTACCTCTGATGTTGTGGAGCTGCATCGATCGGCGTTCTCGGGATGTCAATGGGGTCAAGACGATGAGGTCGGCACGACGCCATCCGACACCGCTGCTCGAGTTACACAAGGACTGGATCAGCATCTAAATGGAGGAACAAAGGATGTTAAGAATAATTCATTTACATTCTACTAATTGCTCAACAATTGAACAGTTGTTTCTGCACCATCTGTTACTAGAGTCTTCCTGATTTGTCCAGTACAGGTCACAATGACTCCTTAACCAAGACACTGGTTTATTCAATCAACTCATCTGGAGCGTTTCACTCCAGAAACCTGGTGATAGATTCCCATTCAACATGTTATCAATACCCCAGATCCCCAGAGTGACCCTGCGACCTATCCTAACAAACTCTACCACAGGATATCCACAGTGTCCGGCTGTCACACATCTGAAGCTCCTCCAATTAGACATGTGACTGTACTGGCCTCAGGACTCAAGCACAATTCACCTGAATGCACAACAATCATCTGAGCTGTTTTCTTTATTACCCCTTCTCCACCAAGAAGAACCAGGTATTAGTGTGGTGCTGGTTCTAGTCCTGGTTCTTAGTTGGTTCAAATGCCGTTCCTGGTAAGAACCAGTTTGCTTTTCTATTGGCGAGGATACAAGTTGGATCCACATCATTGGGTCACTGTATATGTTGTTGTTTTGCCAAAGTTTTGTGCGGCAGCGTCAATGTTCAGCTGCAATTTGACACAAGAAAGTAAATGATACAATGCACATTTACAACTGAATCGTCTGTTGTGTGGTAACAGCTGATGCCACGTAAAGTCGTCAGTCAACCCGGCAACCCTCCAGCTCTCAACCCAAGTCCGTACCGACTGAGCCACTGCTGCCCCCACTGCCGATTATAATGTTCAGTTGTTTTGTTGCTGTTAACTCAATTACATGTTTTAGCATACAAATTATAATTAACGGTGGTGTTGTGCTTCACTGTATTATATCCAGAATGAATACATCATTATATAAAAAGACAGACACATTTTCCCCCCAACAGCTAATTATTATTATGAATTTTGTGTCATTTGTAGCCGTTATTGCATTGGATTGTACAGGTGTACCTCTCATGCTTTTGCATCCTCAATAGTGGATATTACTGTTGGAAAAAACTGTCATTTTTCATGCTGCAATGTGTGTACAAACAAGAAAGTACTAATACAGTTCAAATCGACATTTCTTTGAGATTAATAAGAAAATTGTAGCTGCAGTCATTTCCTAATAGCGACATCCCTCCTGCAAGTCACTGCATTTGTGCTCACACATATTTACACTTCTGCGTAGAGCATCGCAGTGGGGTGTTGTTTACAAATGTGCAGCCGTATACAGATGCAGCTTGTAGATAGAGGTAAAGGATAAATCCATGCTTTATGTCTCTATTGCTGCTGCAACAAAAGGCGGTTGTGGGCTTTAAAAAAAAAACCAAGACGGACCGCGGATTACGTCCTTTAGTCATGAAGCAGTGGGGGCTGGATTGTGGAGGTGATCGCAACATCTTCACAATTAAAAGCTTTTATGCAAATGAAAGACTGTTACCAGAAAGAGAAACACACAACACAACACAGTCTTTCCAGGGAAGAGCAGCAGTGGCCGCGGAGCCCGAATCCTTCACAGTCAGTGATGTGGAGGTAAATACAAAGCTGGGTACACAATGCCTTCATGTCACTGATCATTTCCATATGTCTTCTTTTACCTTAAAATACCCAAGTGTCAGTCGCATACTGCTCACTCAGCTGAGAACAGATTATACTGCTCAGTGTTCATCTTCATTCAATGAAAAAAAAAAAATGGAATAGAAAAAAGTAGGAGTATACCAAGTATGGTAAGCAGTACAATGAGTATAGTAAGTAGTATTGTAAGTAAAAATAGGTCATAGAACAGCAGGTTTTAAATGAGACTATGTATGGAAAAAAGTCAGTGTACTCCAAAAAGACACGCCTTTTATTGATGACACTATATTTATCATATTTTAAAACATACTATGAATTTTTTTATGCTATTTTTTATGAAATACTATAGTGACTTTTTCGATCACATTTTGAACGACATAGCATGCCATTAAAATTTTTTATTGATTAGATTTTGAAACAGACTATTTTATTATTTTTTAAACATATTGAACGACATACTATACTGTGACTTTTTTATATCATACTGTGGATGACATACTATACTATGACTTTTTTCCATATTTTGAATGACATACTATACTGTGACTTTTTTTAAGATGTTTTTGATGACATACAACACTGATTTTTTATAAAATTTTGAACTGCATACTATACTATGACTTTTTTATGATATTTTAGATGACATTGTAAAGTATGACATTTTTTCATGATTTTGGACGACATACTATACTATGTCTTTTTTATGATATTTTGGACGACATACTATACCATGACTTTTTTTCTGATATTTTGGACGACATACTATACTATGATATCTTTATGATATTTTGGACGACATACTATAGTATGACTTTTTTTATGATATTTTGAACGACATACTATAGTATGACTTTTTATGATATTTTGGACGACATACTATACTATGATGTTTTTA
>OOFC01025045.1:0-16459 GCA_900323345.1 Pseudochromis fuscus | reverse complement strand
CCACGCCTCTCTGTCCGACGGAGGAACCATTAAAGGGAAAGCTGTCAGGAGGATGACCATATAGTCAGAAAATGTTCATCTCAGATCCACTAATTCTTCTGTTTCATCTCAAATAAACAACAACAACGGTGAAACAAACAAACAGTTAAAGTGTTTAAACCTAATGAATTCTTAACTAGATTAGGTGCAAGAGGATTTGCATGGCCTCCACAGACTCAGCAGCTCTAATAAAAGCAGACAGCTGAACAGCCCTGCAGAGTCTAATGTGAGGTAACACAAATGTACTGAGACAGTGTGATGTGTTTACATGCACACACTGATTCAATTAATGTGTTTTTTTGCTATTTTAAGAGTAAGTTTTGGTTGATGGTTGATTAACAAGATGTTTTGAAAATGATTTTAACCTAAATAATCTGTTGGATTTTTAAAACAGAATATATGGATCATGTCTGGGGCGGCATGGTGGTGCAGTGGTTAGCACTTGTGCCTCACAGCAAGAAGGTTCGGGGTTTGAATCTTGGCTCGGGTCTTTCTGTGTGGAGCATCTCCTCCCTGTGCATGGTGGGTTTTCTCTGGGTACTCTGGCTTCCTCCCACAGTCCAAAGACCTGCTGGTTAGGTGAATTGATCAAACTAAATTGACCGTGGGAGTGTGAATGGTTTGTCTCTATGTTAGCCCTGTGATAGGCTGGCAACCTGTCCAGGGTGACCCCGCCTCCTGCCCGATGACAGCTGGGATAGGCTCCAGCAGACCCCTGTGACCCAAGTGTGGAGAAGCAGGTGTAGACGATGACTGACTGATATCTGTTAAACACAGATCTTGTTGTATGTGTATCGTCTTTTTTCTCAGTGTGACCTCCCTGCAGCAGCACCCTCAGAGAGATGCTTTATTATCACCACCTCATCATTTATAAGTGACCCAAACATGGCTGCACTGTGCACATCTCTCCAAACAATGACAATGACAAAACTAATGAGTGCATCTAAATGATGCATCACAGGACAAAGCAAAAATCTGTGGGATCATCAATTTACCAGCAAGAGCCAGAGCACATGATCTGGAGGCTATTTAATCACTCACATTCCTAATGGAGGTCGCCCCAATCATCTGGGTTTGATTCCCACTAAAAGCTTCATGAAAGCTGACCTGATGTGGACTCACTACTCTGTGACAAAAGGCAACATATGAATTTCCCTTGAGAGAAAAAGGAAAATCCAAGGAACGTGCCGTAAAACTACTGTTAAAGCGCACGGCGGAGGTGGATGTTATTGAAAAGGATACATTACAAGGTTGACCTCAGGTCAGTGCTCATTCTTTCACTGGGGACAAGCTAACAGCAGAGCAGTGGGTGGAAGCAGCTGTCTGCATGTTTTTCTGCCTGCACCAGAGCACCGCCTCGGTTACCCTGCATCCCCTTTATAAACACGCCCACTGCCACAACATTACTGCTCTTTACTTACTCCAGGAATGTTACGAAGCTATGCAGGCCTCTCTGCAGCTATGTACTGTGCAATATCATTATATCTATGTGCTGGTGTGTGTGTGGTCGGGGTCATGATTTACACAGCTGCAGGTCTCAGGGTAGGTCATCCACACAATATTATATAACAGGAAATGATCAGAAAATTATTAATGAATAATTTGATGCTACAGATGTAAAAAAACAACAGATTAGGTCACAACCTTTTTATTTACAGTGCGCTGATTTTCTTAGATTTTAGTCTGGGTTCAGGGTAAAAAAATAAATAAAATCTGACCTTGTATATTATTTATTTTAATAAATAAAGAAACAACCAGGACCTCTAAAACCCTCAAAATATTTTCTTCATGTTAATTTTTACAGTAATGTTGATCTATATAAAAATGAATGAATAGTTGGATGTCATCTGCATAAAAATTTAATATATATAATATAATAGTATAATCAGACATTGCTGATTGGAAGTACAAATACAATGAAAAGGGCCCAGTGCAGAACCCTGAGGGACACCTGACCACAGGTGAGAGCCTCTGCTGCCATTGGCTGTTTAGCTGCTGTTGGTTTCCATGCACACAGAGCTACACTGTCTCACTCAGAGGACATTTAATAAACACAGATTAGGCTGCAACTTCACACTGATAATAAATATTCATATTCTTGTCGTGCTTTTGGGTTCGGAGTTTTGCTGTTTTAGTAATCTACTGTTTGATCCAAAAACTCCAAGAAATCTACCAAAATATTTTCATTCAACATACCACAAATGTGACAACACTGTTTTTATCTGCAGGAATGAAACTGACGATGTTGTTTTTCCATAACGACACAGCTTATTGGAAATATTCTAGTTTTCAACACTTTGAGAAGCAAATGTAGGACTGTGATTAATATGTTTGTCTTTTTAGTTTTTCTGTGAGACATTAGTCATTTTCCACCAGCTCTGTTTCTGCACATCGAGCTTCATTGTCTCACTCACTGGAAAACAATCATAGGCTTCAAGTATCACATGCACAATAGATGCTAATACAAAATATATTTTACATTGATATCACTTGTGTGTGTGTGAGAGTGTGTGTTCATTTATCAAAGTGCAAAACAGGTTCGACAGGAATTATAGTGGCTGAGTTTTGGAGGTTTCCCAAAAGGATCCATTATAACTATTATGGCTCTTTCAGCATCAGCAGAGTGAAAGCGGTTACTCCGGTTTAGCAGATGTGCTGTTTGCCATCTTCTGCCAAGTCCTTATTTCAGCAGACACGTGTGTTTGAACCAGGAGGAAAAGTCACTATTTGTGACTTTATTTGGCTCAAAAGGTGAATGAATCTTTGGAGGAAGCTGCAGGACACGGGCAGATGGGAGGGAACTACCAAAAACTGTCATCACCAAAATCTTTCCAAAGCATAAAACACACAGACATCAGCTTAAGGGGTCGGCTTATGTAGTTTTATTTTAATCCAGGCTCCACTGGCATTTCATTTTTTTTTACAGCAGCACCATCATTTCTATGTATTCACCTATCAAGTCCAGCATTCAAACAGTGTGATGCTTTAAATTCACATTTCCAGGAGCAGAACACTGAAACACACACACTCTCACCAGTCAAGCCTGATGACACAAACACATCTCGCCACTTGGGAAGCCTTTTTCCAGGAAGTTGTCTGACAGGATGACAGAGCTCAGTGTGGTGCCGAATCACTTGTGATGGCAAAACAAAAACAAGCTGCAGGGTCCATACTGATGTCTACATTATCAACTGGGTCTGAATGATCCTGAGAGCTCGCTGTGTCTGCTCTGCTGCTGTGCGTGTCGACATCATGCAAAACATTTCACTTGTTTGTGTTAAGCAGGGTGAATATGAGCCGTCTCATTGCACTTTAGACAATTTCTCCATCATTAAAACATGTTGGATTGAAGTGATTTTTATCGTGCAGTGTGCAGGAGCTTGAGTCCACCAGCTGTAAATGCTGACTTGAAGAAGAGGAGCTCTCTCAGCCTTATCAATCCACTTCCTCCCTGCCCTCGGACGTCGCTGCCTAGTCTGCAGCACAACATAATCTCTCCCACAGACCTAATGAGCTTAATGTGCACTCCCAGTCCTCTGAGCTTAAAGGCATGTGCACAACATGCACTGTAACGCAGCGCTTTACACTTTGCTCCTATCTGCAATTATCCACACCAAGAATATTTTTAATAATAAGCACGAGGAGAGTCTGCTGCATTAAAAGTTCACATTTTTTACTCTGTGCTGTGTGATTGTGGCAGCTCTCTGAGGGAGGAGGAATCTTAAGAAGATAATCAGATGAAATGTTTGAGAGTGTCAGTGTGATCGCAGACTCGGTGGTTTATTCATTATCATTAGACTCACATTACGTGTCTGTGAACATCTGGTGCCAAAGCGACTGCAAACAGCTGACATGCATCCGGGGCGACTGAGGCTGAGCGTGGACTATCATTTGTAAACAAGCCATATGTCGTCATGCAGCCTAAAGTCTTTAAGGGAAAGTAAGTGCAGACCAGAGCCTCACAGTGGCTCCAAGAATAGGAGCAGATTTCTGAGCTTGATTGGGGATAAACTGTGATTTAGTCGTCAGACCCACGACCCACTCTGCCCCCGTCATTAACTCTCACTTTCTCCCCTGCTGTGTCCACATCACAGCAACTCCCACGCAATCCAGCATTAATCAGCATGTGTTTAAACCTGCAAAAAAACAAAAAAAGTGTTATTTACACACAAAATCAAAAAGCAGAGCACTGAATGCATTAAGAAAAAGTTAATATGAGGGCTGGTTCTCATGATATTGTTGCATCATTAAGTCATCACATCTGGATTACTGTCAATGTTATTCTCTAGTTTGATGTAATTTGAGGCCAAGAACTAACAAAACAACAGGAAATTGTGAATGATGTCATGGATCTGGGAAGGGAACACCCAGTCATCTGCAGTAATGTTACAGAAGCAAAAGAAAACTTCACACTGTGCAGAGCTTATAAAAACAGATTAATGGGAGTGATGCTGTGGTACTTCACAACAGTAGATTAATGCATTAACACTCAGCCTACACACCCCAGAGACTGTTTGCAGCTCAGATCATTTCTTTCTTCTAAAAAACAAACACAATTTAAGTCTTATCTGATTTTTCTAATGTAAGATGTATTAATTCCTAACCGTCTGATTAAATTAAAGGATGAACCAAGTTTTTTTGTCTGTAAATGAAACATTGTCAGTAGCAGGTCGTCCAAAGATCTCCTGCAGGTAGTTTGTCTCTTCACTGAAGGGTTTTCACAAAATGTAAAGACACTGAAAACAACCAACCAGTGACTCATTCGTGAAACATCAGTGTCCTCCATAGCAGTGAGGTCATCTCTGCCCTCCTCTTAAATTCTCTCTGCAGCTTTGTGAATAGCTCTTTCTCTTTTAACGCTATTTTCAAAGACTCTTTGCAGTAATATCCTTGGTAGATTTCTTCTGTAAGTCTGATTTCTACCATTTAATGACAATCTGAGATGCACTGTGCTGTGAGTGTTGGGTGTGATAATGGTCATTTTTTATTTAAATAGCAATTTATTATCTTCACAATGATCAGAATATGAAAAGTGTTTCATGCATGAATGACCGCTTTCTATTTTAGCATCAACATGACAAACTGAACGGTGACGGGCTATAAATGTCTGATCTGATAAATGAACGCAGTCGGCTGGAACAACATCTCTGTCTCCACGGTGACGCTGAAGTACAGACGTGTGCTGTACCGCCGCCGCACCTCAATCAGCTGAAACACAGAGATAAAAGACACAGATCAAGGCTGACCAGGAGCAAGAAGATGATTCATCACATGGAGGCTGTGGAGAGACTGAACTGATGCTGCGTTTGCTGCGTGGGCTGATTTCCATCGAGGTGTCAAACGGCTGCTGTTTTGTAAATTTTAAAAATCCATTAATAAGTGACAAAACTGAACTGACGCATGAAATATACTCGGCTGTTGTCACACAGGACAGCAGTGATACTTAGTAACAGTCGCCGTGAGCCAGTGGAAATCATGATGAGTTGTGACACATCATATCAGTGTTTCTGCAACTGGTGTCAATCAATAAACTGCATGATCCTGGATGCTGGTGAACTCTGGTGACCTCTCTGTGTGGAAGATTCCTCACAATGGAAAAACTCTTAAATCCACATTTGTTTTTGTCAAGCGACACAAAGCCTTAAATCAGCAGAAAATATGATGATGGCTATATTGACTTTGGCTTTTTTGAAAGCGCCGGCGTTCAGGATATTGTGTGATCTGTTTTCCATTGCGAGCAAATGAAGCCATGGAGCCGCTGGAGCTGATTTCACCATCGCAGCACGCTGAGCATGTGGATGAATCCAAAGACATTTTCAGATCGAACGATGAAGATTACATCTTCCAGAAATAGCAAATGGCTAACCTTGAGTCAGCTTCAAGTATAAGCCACAGTTGTCTGGAACAAATGTTATATAGACATTTTGAATAGAGGGTGTTTGTTGTGTAACACTGCTGCACAAACCGGAGAGACTGTCTGATTGTGACAAAGGTTTCTCACTCAGAGCACAGGTGCATCACTTCCTGTTTGGCTGATTTAATGGAGCAGGAAACAGTTTGATGCACAGAAACCAGTAAGAGACCAGTAATCAGACTCCCTCACCAGCTCAGTTCTCTGCAGTTATGCTAATGCTTAAACATCATATCAGTGAAATGTGCAGCTCCTGAATTATTCCATTGCAACATTTCTACTTCATTTCTTTCAAAGTAGCTCAAGAGGCCGACGCCGAGTGCTCTCGTAAAGCCCGAGTACGCTCACTGAGCCATTTCAAGGCAGTTTTGTTTTTATACCGTGCAGTCCAAAAATCTTTCACTACTGTTTTTCATTTTTATTGCAGACCTATAACTAATCCAATAGTTGCATGGAGAGCTGAAGCAGCACCCTGAGATATTTCTCCTGCGTTTCACTGAAATATTGACTTTCTTTCTCGTAGCGGTGACAGCCAGTGTTTCACTGCAGGGTTTTGTAGCCGTATCCCTCCTTCCTCTGAGGTGCTGAGCAGGAAATTAAGAAACAGATCTGTCCACAGTGAAGCGCTGACTGATGTTACCGTGCATCAGTCTCATCACTGACCTCAGGATTAAGCTGAGTACAGATCAGATATGGTTTTATTAGTTTCCAGTAATCACTGCATTAAATGTTAACATGACATTTACTTGCTCTCTGTATGATACTGCATTGTAAATATTAGACTATGTTGTTATGGAGCTCGGTTCTTGTTGCCTTTAGGTGCAATAAAAAAAAAAACTGAAGCACTAACTGGGCTCATTATGTTGACTGAGAGCAGTCTGTGGTGACACCAGCTCCTGTTGAGCCCAGGCAGATTTATTACTTTGTATTGTCTCCTGTACGACATTGTTTCCTGTGTCAGGATTATGATATGTGCTGCAAAGTGTAAAGAATTTACACCATAATCCGTAATCTTCTTAGCAAACTTCAGCTGCATAATTAAAGACCTCGTTCAACAGAACAACACAAAGGCTCTTCATCAGTCTAACATACTCCCAAAGTGATAATCTGCTCTGCGTCATTAAAACTTTTTTTCCTCTTGTGTTTATCGGAGTAGAGAGCCAGTATTACGCTCGCCTTGGGCTTTTAAACACAATATTAGGTTTCCCTCTTTCTGAACGATAGGATTTCTCCTGTATTGAAGGAAAAGCTGCAGACAACATTTGAAGAACATCAACAGAGAATTGTCTCAAGTATGGATTTGTTCCTCGGGGGAAAACTTCAGCTTCTAACAAACAAAATTGTCTATTCACAAGAATATTGTCTCCTACAGAGTCAGTGCAGATGTGATAGATACTGTAGCAAATACAGAAAAAACTGGAGGTTGTGTGTTCAGTGTGTTGTGCTCTGCAGAGTCTGGTGTTGCAAGACGCCCATGAAAACATCACAAATGTTACAGTGGAAAACATGTAATCATACGAAAGTGTGCAGAAATGGACAAAGTGCAAATAAGTGTAATACTCACAATGGCCACTAGAGGCTGGCACAAAAAAAAAAACTCCAATTGACTTCAATTTAAAAATCCTCATTTTCAATCCTGAAATATTCAGTCGATCCATTTTTTCCACAAATTACTCTGATGTCATTAGATAAAGTTAAATTAATAAAGCAGATATTAGGATTCAACATATTCATATTTAGGGGCGTGGTTAGTTTGATTGACAGGTTTGGACATGAGCAATGAGACCAGTGCTGATCTTGAAGTCACATTGAAGCATCTTTTCCTCTAGAACAAACTTAATGGATTTTTCTGTTGTACAAATTATTTCAATGATGTTTGTGTCTCTGACAAACAGGAATCTGTAATTAGCTGTTGCACTTTGGTTGAAGAACAATCAGAAAGGATAAAAGACTAAATGTTGACTTGTCTGTGGGTCGCACACAGAGGACAGTATGGAGGGTTATCTATTGTTCAGACTGAAAACAGGCCTGTGTTCAAACCAGGGGCCGGGCTGCTGGAGCTGTGTTGTTTCAGATTGTGGTGAGACAATGAAAAACAATCCAGGAGGAACCAGTGTGAGTAACAGAGCCATGAAAGTAGTGAAAAATACTGCGATCAGAGACAGGAGGTTACAACTTTGGACACTTCATGTGTTTCAGTCAGACAGCTGAGGAAAACAGACACCTACAGAGATGAACAGTCACGTTACAAAGTAATAAAGCAAGACTGTACTTTTATTATGTGCAATATGTTCAGATAACTTTCATTCATATGATATTTCATGAGATAAGTTAAAGTTTTTTTCGTTGGAGGCAGATTATTTTGTGCACCTTTCAGCACTTTCACTTCAGTTTTATTTTTCAGGCCAGACGACTACGTCCACTTTTTCATACACAGATGACAGTGACAGATCGGGTGTGGACAGGTTTGTTTACTTTTTCCACCAGTACTGCCGGCTTACTGGTATGCTCAGTGCTCAGCAAATGGAAATGTCATGCAAATGTATATTTAAAGTACTAAATACCCAGAGTGGAGTTTTCACATTGACAAAATATTATTAAAAGATTTTTATTATTGGAAAGCACATAAAAAATATTTTGGAGAATCCTATTTTCTGATGTATCGAGGTTAAATCAACACTATTTCATTTTTTAATCAATCTCTGATCATAATTTCCCAATAAGGATATAAATTTGACAGTTTTTCCTGTTTTAAATAGTTTATAAAAGACGTTATAAACAATATATGAGCTACTTTATTGGATTAAGAGTCACACCTTTAAAGTATGGATCAACTGAAGAGTATGGACCTCGAAACAAAAATATACTGAAGAGATTATTCTTTGTTTAGATCATCAAAGTAGTGAAAATGTAATCCACTGTACTTCAACAAGAACATACAAATAATCCTATAAATAACAACATTTTCTAAAAAAAATAATCTGGATTAAATATAATAAACACCAACACTACACCCATAGTGTCTGTATGAGGTGATATTTTGGATTTTGGTACATATGGTAAATATATGCATGTCAAATGACTGTATCCCACAACGTACACAAACCATTTATGGGTTAAATTTTATGACGTATTAGCTGCTAATTCTTACCATTGGAGAATGTAAAAGTCGCTTAAACCTGCGATAAGTGAAAATTAAAATGTCAAACAGATTTCAGTTTTTCATTTCCAGATAATTTCCTGTGAATCTGTGCTTTGGAAATACTGCTCGTGTGTGTGTGTGCGCGTGTATGTGTGTGTTCCCTCGGTCTCCCCTCGCGCCCCACCTCCCTGCCCTCCGTCCAATCAGCGGAGAGAACGGCTATTCGGGCCTCGCGACCGTGGAGCGAGGAGACAGTGGGGGAGGGTCACGTGTGTACACAGTGCGGGGCTCAGCAGCACTCCAGCAGTAGTAAAGTCTGTAACGGTCGGCCCCCTTTTCAGCCCCGAGCCTCGTCCGAAAAGTTGATAGAAGAAGAGGAGCGACTGAACACAAACCCACGGAAACGCTTTTTCTTCTTCTTCGCTGTTTTTATTAAGTGCTCGTGAGCGCGCGCGGAGCCGAAGAGATATTTTAATGCGTCTTTTCTTTTGTCAAATGAAACGACTGAGTGGAAATGCCAGTAGAAATGCTTCATCCAAACCCAATGCCTCCGTAGGTTTGTCTCCGATCCAAACCTATACGTCTGTGGTGAGTTTTCTATTTATTTCTATTTATTGTTATTATTATTATTGTCACTGCTGTAAGTGTGTAGAAGTGGATCGGGCTGACTGGGAGCGGAGCAGCTTGAGTTGTGACAACAATAGTCGCGGAATAATGGTAAAGTCGTGACAGCTATCCTCTGCTTTCATGTGCGCAGTCAAGTGTGATGACACGGTGCGAGCACGTAAATAAATAAATAAGTCAAAGAAATGGTTGTTTTTGTGCTGAGCCGCAGTTTGAACGACGCGTGTGGAAAACAACACCTGAGGATGTTTCTCACGGGATCAGCTTTCTGAAGGGCAGCGAGAAAAAGTTTGATGTGAGGCCTCAGGTTAGAAGAAAAGACAAAAAAACTCCTTTAATGGTGATGAGATGTGTAGTTTGAATCTGTGGTGAACTGCTCTTTACATTAAGAGTCTTGTTGACATTTCCCTTTGGGTCCTAAATGTCCCAGTATGCTTCAGTAAATCTACTAATATATGTCTGTAAGTCTGAGCTCATTAATACATAATCATCACTTATTTGCATGTGTACATTCTTTTGATGTTAAAATATTAAACAATACGTTTTTGCACCTTTATTTTGATGGATATGTACAATGTATAATTAATTAATAACAGATCCTAACATGTCTTTTCTGATTATTAATGGTATTTCAAACTGTGGGGAGTAAAGTCGATGCCCACACATCACTACCACTAATAGTGATGTTGAATTATTTTATGCAGCAGCCCAAAAGAAGGCTACTTTCTCATGAAATAAAAAGTTTCACTGCTCACCAAATCAAAAGCTTCTTGAGATTTAGGCTTTGCACTTGTTGTCCTCAACTTCATCCATGTGACCATGTGAAGGGGACATGGGCGTGTGTGTGCCGTGGCTTAAAGGCAGTAAGCCTGATTTGTGCTGACCGCTGATCTCTGACTTTGTCGATGCCTGTGACAGTGGAAACGTGTTGCCGGAAAAGAAGCCGAGGAGGAGGCTGACCGTGACCTGCGTCTGACCACGGTCTGTTGAGAGGATACACCCTCTCTGTCTGTTCAGCCCTGTAGGTGTGGGACAGAGTCCACCAGCCAAGAAGAAGAAGCTGTTTATCCCCCTACAAACTATAATAATGATCTGGGGGAAATATTCTTAATTATATAAAACCTTTTCCACAGAAATGGAGTTGATGGCACGTATGTTAATCACCCCTGAGAGCTTAGTCATTTTAATTTTCTAAATGTTACGCAGCATTAGCATACACCTGAAGTCAGAGCCCTTGTTATTACTCTCAGTTAATGGGCTGCTTTGCAAGAATAATAGGCAGCTGGATGTTTGGGGACTGACCTCAAATTGAAAGTAGTTTTACGGGGAGTTACTTTGACCTAAGTGTGCATTAGTTCCCTCTGACACTGCTGCACAGACACAACATGTGTTAAAAAAAAAAAAAAAGCGGGTCATGTAATGTTGTTTTCTCTCCGTAGTATTTCTGCCGCTGCTCCACTTGCACGCTGCTGCAGACGTGAGCAGCGAATCATGTGACATCACTCAGTCCTTTCTGAGAAGCGCCTGTAAATTCCAGTAAGGATATATGAGGGGTGTGGGCCCACTATGTCACACTACTCCCATCAGCCTGCGAGATCTGGCTTCAAAACGCTGAGACGTCAAGCACGTGGGCGTCACTGTTACGAGATCTTGTTTGGTGGGGCTGAAGCATGCTGAAGCAGGGCCACCCCCTCTGGGAATATTTAACTTAACCGCTTTTGACATGGAGTAGTGCAAAAAGTTCAGACGAGGCTTAACCGAGTCTACGACTGCAGTCGAATCATGTCCAAGAGGAACTACATGAGGCTCTCTCCTCATATACAAACTCATAGCAATATAAAGTCTAGATTAAATATCTGGAAATATCTTGTATTCAAAGCTACCTGCATTGTTAATGTCACGTAACAGCAGATGAATAATCCTTAAAGGCTTTTACTGAACAATCCAGATGAGGAAAGCATCACCATCCACTAAACCATGGATGTAGGAATTGTGCATCTCCTGCGTTTTTTGAGGTCTGAAGAAGTCGTGGAGGTGCAGAGGTAAAAAAAAAAGTTGCAAGGGTTTAGTCTTGTGGGATGCAAGGATGACGTGAGCGGTCCTCACCAACACAGTGAGATTTTGTTTCGTAGACGTCGTACTGAAGACGTTCAGCAGGTGCACAGGTGTTGTGAGTGCATCCATCATACTCCACATCCTAGTGCATCCTTGTTTTCTTTACCCAGTGGCTGATCATGATCTACCTCCTCCATACGTGCTCAGAGGCGGTCTACAGACTCGAAGCTTCACAGATGCACTTGCATGAGTTTGATGGTGTTTTTCCTCGTACACACCTCGTAGACCAGAGTGCAGCCGGTTGTGACTGAGGCTCAGCATACCTTCTCTGACAGCACTCATGCTGTAATCACAGCTGCCTGTTGTTTTCCTTGCCTTGACAGTGTATCTCTGACCTTCACTCAACCCCAGCAACGTCACTTCCAGCTGTAGTCCTGAGTGAGTCCGAGACTGGACTAGAAAATAAAATGGGCCTCATCATCCTGAATTAAAAGCGACGCAGCTCATGTTGCATGAAGCCGCGATGCCTCCGAGTCAGGAGGAGGCATTTTCTTTCACCTCGCTTGTTTTTCCCTCAGCTGAGTGGAAAACTAGAGATTTCATTATCATGGGCTGCTGGCAAAATGTGCAGAGCTGAAGTGCAGTGACTTTCACAACACCCGAGTCGATGTGGCTCAGAGGGACAGAGGCAGACAACAAGCCGCATATGAAAAGCCTGATTTCAGATATTATTAATATGAACTATTGCTCGTGAATTTTGTTTGTTTACCGAGTTGTAGAAAAAGGAGCTGAACTGCTCACTGGCGTTAAGTGGCCACTGGCATTTCCTGTTCTACCTCACAGCCTCACTGCCTGCCAGCCTGACCTTGATTGGTTTAGCCTGATTTCCAGAATAACTTTGAAGCAGGAAACAAACAAAAGTCCATAAAAATGTGTTGCTTCTAATTTGCCTCGACTGCAGGAGGTAACAGACCTCCACTAGAGGCAGGACTTCACCATTGGAACGTCGCCATGTTGGTTTTTTGGAGCTAGAAGTGACCATATTTGGGTATGAAGGGAGGAGTGAGGAGGCGGGTCTAACCCTAGAACGATGATGCCGCCCAATGAGAGTGGAGTAACCTAAACTAACCACGCCCCTAAATATTCCTCCGCCTAATATCTACTTAATTATGAGCTAATTATTTTGAATTGAAGTCATTAGGAGACTTTTTTCAGCCTCTAGTGGTTGTGGAGGGTATTGCACATGTTTGCACTTCAATGAAAACCTTTTTTTTTGTTTTTTATCCTGGTCTGTGTTTGGAGAACAGTCTTTACTTGTACATATCCACCACTCACCACCTCAGGCAATACTTACCACCTGGCTTTTAATTGACTCCCAGTTTTTATTTTAGGAAACCTTCTAATAAAAAATTCCCCCGAGCTTTCCAGCGTGGCTTCTGATAGGTGCATGTAGGAAATCCCTTGATCCCGGTGTCCTCTGTGACCCTAATGAATTAAAAAGGCATTGGCATTAGTTCAAGGTCCTGCGTTAGGTGCTGCAGATAAAACTGTGCACAGACAAACAGGAACTATGTTGATTTTGAAATGAGTTCATTCAGTGAGAAGTTCCCGTAGCTGTTGAAACAATGACACCTTTTTTTTTTTTGCGATACCCTGCAGCTATGGGAAACTGCAGAGTGAGGCAGCGTGGTAATGAAAGGGTGGCAGAGATGTCTGTGTACAGCAGGTGTTAATGAATGGGGACAGCCAGCCACAACGCACTGAGCTCCTCTTTAATAATCACCAACTTCCCTCAAAGTCATTTTCTCCTTAAGGGATGAGAGGTTGATATAATTCAGAGGAGAGGACGTAATCAATGGGAAAGGACTAACGATGTGCTTTTGTCCAGGCTTAGTTTAGTCCGTGAGTCACCGAGCTGCTGGTGTTGGAGCCGTGTTTACAACGGGCCTTACCAGCGCTCCTGTCGTGGTGAAGACTGGGTTTTTTTGTGAAGAGTAACTCTACACTTTCTCTCTGATCCACTTCCAGTCTGAGCTCCAGCCTCCACTGTAGTCTCATTACAGCCAATTGGAGTAGTATAGAGGAGGGCCTGTGTGTGTGTGTGTGTGTGTGTGTGTGAGGCTGCCCCTTTGTAGTGCTGTTATGTAAGTGAACGGAAGAATGTTTCCCTTTTACTGGCATCGTTACTCATCCTCCTGAAAACAAAACGTTGTTCCAGGGTATTTTCAGGGGAGAGGTTTCCAGAAAACTCTACACATTATATTTTTTATTTTTTGGGAGTGAAGCCAAGTGTGTGGAAACGTCCGGCAAATTATCAGCGAGGAGATAAAACTCCAGTGAACTTTTCCTCATCCTGTGATATTATTCTAACCTCTCTGTTCCTCGGCCGAAGCCATTTGAATAATTTATTTAAACTACCTGAGTTAATTATGCAAAGAAGCATTATATAAGCTTTTTGAAATTTTACAGCCTTGATCCCAAACGCTCCTGACATGCGCGTGGTCATTTTCTTTTTCAACCTTGCCCTGAACTCCAACCTGCAGCTCGTTCCTCACTGACCCTTCACCAGAGCCTGCTTCACATTTCACTCTTTATAAATCCACCCATCAGCACATCCCCAGCCCCCAGTCCACTTGGCAGTAGCCTGAAGAGAAGATGAATGTGCTTCAGGTCTCTGAAGTCGTCTTATTTATCGTGCTGAGAGCTCCAGAGGCAGCTCTGCCCTTGCATGTGACTGTGATAGGGAGGATGAAGCGAGGCCGAGGCCGAGCAGGACAGAAGGGTCTTGCCAAGGTGTCAAACAAATGCAGTTTTGTATTCATCCACCAGAACAAGGGCCTCATTTGCTGTGGCCAGTGAGGAGAAGTAGTGGGTTTTTGAGGCTGAGCTCGCAAATGAAACATATTGTGAGGCGTTTGTATTCAGCCAGTCAGATGCAGTGAAGTGAAATTAACAGCGTTACCCGGGGCATAATGGCCGTGTCGTGGCTGACGTGTTTGTGTGTCGAAGCCCTGCTCACTCCTCCAGCACAGAAATCAATAACAGGGAGGGTTGAATTCTGCTTATCAAGGAAAAAACAACAACCCGCAGTGTTTTTATGACAACACAGAACACACACAGACAAACGTATGGCTGCGTAACAATTACAATATGATGCTCGTTATGCTGCTTTATGTGTAAATTCTCCTTTCTCGTGGTATTGAAGGTAATGAGACACCATATTTCCTCAAATAAAATCCAGTCATTAATCAAAAGTCAGGTCATAATTATAGCAGTGTGAAAAACAAGGGTGGATAAAAGAAACACACAGTGTGCCTGTGAATGTTTCACAATAAAAGCCTTTTTTAAAGTGAAACACCAGAGTTGAATTTGCTTCCTGGACGTGTTGGATTCATATCAACAGCATGATGCAGTCACTCTGGGTCCATTTCAACCCTCAAAACCAGACTTTACACTAAAATATGTTATGATGATTATGGAGGAAATTAGAGATAAAGGCCTCAGTTGCTATTTGAGGAAATACAGCTACAGCTCTCACATGTATTATCAGTGTAGTAACTGACTCCTGTCTCCCCCACTCTCTGCCTGCAGTCGACCTGTTGAGAGTCCGAGACCAGCGTCAGAACCCAGCGATGTGGATCTGCATGGTTTACAATGAGACGGACACCAGCGTGGACTTCCGGCTCTGCCAGGACTTTGGCCTCATCCTGTCGGTCTTCTCCCTCATCTACCTCCTGGTGTGCTTCCCGTTGGGGCTGTGCTACAACGTGCTGCTGGTGGCGGTGAACCTCTCCAACAAGGTGTCCATGACCATGCCGGACGTCTACTTTGTCAACATGGCCATCGCCGGGCTGGTGCTGAATCTGGTGGCGCCCGTGGAGCTCATGAGCTCCACCTTCACCCGCTGGCACGCGTGGGAGTACAACAACGAGATCTACATCACCCTGCTCATCCTCTTCAACATCTCCTCTCTGGTCATCATGTATTCCACCACGCTGCTCAGCCTGGACTACTACATAGAGCGGGCGCTGCCTCGTACCTACATGTCCAGTGTGTATAACACTAAGCACGTGTGCGGGTTCATCTGGGGCGGCGCCGTCCTCACCAGCTTCTCCTCGCTGCTCTTCTACGTTTGCAACCACATCTCCACCAAGATGGTGGAGTGCTCCAAAATGCAGAACAAGGAGGCGGCGGACGCCATCATGATGTTCATCGGCTACGTGGTTCCGGCTGTGGCCGTTCTTTACGCCTTTGTGCTGATTTTGCGCATCAGGAAGGAGTCCACGCCTCTGGATCAGGACTCTGCTCGTCTGGACCCTTCTATACACAGGCTGCTGCTGGCGTCGGTGTGTGTGCAGTTCGTACTCTGGACACCGTACTACATGACCCTGTTGGTGCACACTGTGGCCGGGGCGCCGGGGTACATCAGCAACGCACACTACTTACCTACCTACTATTTCCTGAGATGCGTGTCCAAGCTGCTGGCGTTCTCCAGCAGCTTCGCGATGCCTCTCATGTACAGGCAGATGAACAAGAACTTCTCCAACAAGCTCCAGCGGCTGCTCAGGAGGCTGCACTGCAGAGACCAGTCCTGCCCGCATGAACGCTCCACAGTGCAGCAAGTGGTGACGTGAGAAAGCCTCTTGGGAAGGTGCCCACTCCCACTCCCCCCCTCCCCCTCCTCCTCC
>OOFC01025043.1:0-15722 GCA_900323345.1 Pseudochromis fuscus | reverse complement strand
GGCTCACTGGGGAGGAGAGGGAGGTGAGGAGCGTCAGGAGGATGACCCAGTACGGGCAGGGAAAAACGGCAACAAAAAATCCTCTGCAGGTCGCAGGAAAGAAAAAACGAGGACAACAAAAAATCACTGCTAAAGCAGGAACCAGAGGTTTAACAAAAACTCGCTGCTGGGGTTGCAGGAAAAAAGCCAAACTAAGGCTAAACAGAAAAAGCAGACTAACTGTCTGAACAGAACTCTCAACAGGAAACATCCACTGGAGATCACTGGAGACTACTCGAGAAACTAGATATGACTAGAGATCGCTGGACAAACGTACCAAGGCAGGTAAGGCAACAGACTGGCGCTGATTGTCTGGCAGCCTTCACCTAAGTAGCCCACCATCCAATCAGCCGCAGGTGGAGCGAATGAGGCTAATTACCAGCCAGCCGCGCAACCTGGAGAGGGAAGCACAGGGGAGGGGGAAAAACACGGACAACACCAGGACAAGACACAGACACAGACAAAACATGGAACACACATCTCGGGAGGAACAGGAGTTCCCAGATCCTGACACATCGCCCACTGCCTTCCTGAATATGTCCCAGCTGGTGGAGTGGAAGCAGTCAAACAGGATGTAGATTACTCCATCTTTGTTGGCTGGGAGGAGTGGGATGGAGAGATGGTCAGACTGAATGGTGGGTGTGGAGGTTGCTTTGTATCCATTTGTAGACACAGTTCAGTGTGGCTTCACCGCATGTTGCACAGCCAATGTGTTGATGGAAATGCGGCTGAACTTCACGCAGGTTGGCATGGTTAAAATCCCCTGCAGTGATGAATGCAGCCTCTGGATAAAGTGTCTCCTGCTGGCTAACGGTCGTGTGCAGCTCGTCATCTGCAGGATCGCTTTAAACTGACTGAGGTGGAATGGCGGCATTTTATCAGGCGCTGCAGGTTAGGAGAGCAGCCAGACCTCACAATGTCCACATCTGTGAACCATAAGTTGTTGTCCAAAATACACACACCCCCTCTCCTGCCCTTCCCTGACTCTGTTGGTCAGTCCTCCAGAGAGACAGACTGTCCTGTGGGTATGTGATGTAATCAGGGATCACCAGGTTCAGCCAAGTCTCTGTGAAAACCATAAGTTGCAGTTATTACTGTCCTGTTCAACTGCCAGCCTGCTCCTCAGTTCATCCAAGTTATTGTCCAATGACTGAACATTAGTGAGAAGAAAACTCAGCAGAGGCAGTTTCCATGTTTCTTCAGCTGGACTGCGATGCCAGGGATGAGACCTGCTTCCTTTAGTGCCAGGTAGACCACACCACACAGTCTGTCTGTCATATTGGATGAGGCAGACGTAAATAAATAAAAAAAACAGGCACATACCAGTAAAAAAACCACAACAGTTGAGGAGCTTGAAGGATAGCAGCCATCCTTCATTTCTTTCTCAGATTTATCCTTTTTTTCTAGTTTTCTTTAACTTAATAAAAAGTCTGAGGAGAGCGTCATACAGACTGTAAGAGCCCTCCAAGACCAATGTGTGATTTACAAGTCTACAAATAAACACATTTACAATGATTCATTAGGAGATTCATTAGCAGTTACATGCTGAACACATATGCTAGATGGTACCTTGTTTGTGTTTTATGCAACATCCTTTTATGAGCTGTACTTTGAGGGAGAGTGATTTCTCATGTGGACTAAATCTAATTAGTTTGTAATTAAATTTACTGCCTTATCATTTATTCTGCAATCTCACAGAACTGTTGCACTTCATACTCAATCTTATTGTGACTCATCTGCAGGGCGTTACCAGGGTCAGACCAGGAGCTGACTTTATTAGTCAGTCAGATGTTGACTGCAGATTTATAATTTGTGATTATATTCTACATGTGGCATCTGTGGCTGTGCTCAGCTGTATTCAGACACAATGAGGCTCTAGCTTAACCCTTACATTTTAACAAGACAGTGCTACCATTTGTTTGTTTATCATGTGAGACCACTTTCAGCTGTGATCGCAGTAGACTGACAGTTTGAGTTGTGTCTGGTCCAGAGAGTGGAGACTAGTAGCAGACAGGTGTCTGGTTTAAACTGCTGTAAATAACTAAAGTATTATGTTCTGTCTCAATGAAAACAGGTACATTTGAGAGTAGGGGAGCAGGATTTTATCATTTTCTGCTACTATCCAAAATTTTGATGCCTAAAGGATTTGTTATTGATTTGGTCAAGATCAACACATTGTGTTGTAACATGGAGCCTTTCAGGTGCTCTGTGTGAGGTTTGTCTGAGGCAGCAGAGAGGAGTTCATAGAGGATACAGAGGCAGTAGCATCATTAAAGGCAGAAGCAGCACCAAGTTCATAGGATGAAAAAAATGATATGTTGCAGTAGTAAATAATTGTAATGTAAGGTGGTGAAACCTTTGTTCCCAGTACAGCATCCAGAACTGAGACAGTGTAAACTCCCTGAAACAGACCTGTCTACTGGCCACTGGGCATTTTCTTCTGTCAGTGTAAAAACAGTACAGGAAATACCTGCACTCACCTCTGATTTGGTCTGCAAGTCACATGCTACACACAGATATGACAACATGTGCAACAGAAAGTTCAACACACTGATAGAAGTAACACTTTGCACTGAATACTGCAGTTGAGGTGGTACTCTGCTGTACACCAAAGACTGATGGTTTGGATTCATGATTAGGAAGTACAGTATGTATGAAGGTATGTAGCTGTCTATCCATGGAAATACCTCCCTGAGTTAAAGCTTCAGTGATGGGGATGCTGCTGCATCCCTGTCTTTGTTAAGTGAGGGTGGAGTGGCCTCTGAGTGCAAACAGCACAAACATCCAAAAGCTTCTGCACAAACCCAGTTGTTCCTTTAAAGACAGACTTGAAGGAAGATATTTGTTGCTTTGACATGAAGCAGTCTGCAGTGATACCTGTTGTTTGTTGCAAACTGAACTTTCTTCTGTGAGCCCTGATATCTTGTTAACTGTGCTGACGAGCCTTCTGGAAAGTTTCATGGCTGACCAAACTGTCTTAGCATTGATCTCTTCAACCCCGACCATCCCAGCTTCAACAATCAATAAAGGCTCAGACAACTCCACCGTCCATAGTGGACCACACACATACACTACAATCACTCTCCCCCTGACACAAGGGGCATTTTTCTCCACACTCTTTTAAAATAATTTGTCATTTGGCTTCTCTTTCCTTTCATGTTTCTTGTTTTGTGCTGATTGTTTAACAGGAAACAAAGACAGCAGCCACTGGGGAGGCAGTGAAAAACAACCGCTCTCTACAATCCACAAATGTACTCTTTATTTCATCTCTCACCCTCAAAAAGACACGACTCACGGTTCGTGCCATGCTTCTAATGTCTGCCTGTTACTATATTCCCTCCTGGCACAGAGGAAATACCAATCCAAATCTAACCATTTTTATTTACTTCACTCAGCAACAGCTAAAAATTACCTCTGCTATCCTTCCAGTGCAATTGGATTTGAGCCAAAGAGCTTGACGCTCAGCTTTCAGGACATTACAAAATCCCAGCAGCTAGAAGGAAATCAGTTTGACCATGGAAAGCAGTGCAGCAGCCAACTGGACAGCCACTGGCTCTTACCCTGAGGGAGAGGAGATCCCTATCAGTGTCAGGGAACCACTGACTGGAGCTGGAAAATAGCTTTGGATTCTTCGCTAGAGGCCAGACAGATTAGCACTCTGGGAGACCTGAGAGCTGCTGTTTCCGTTCAGGCTTCAGGAACTATATGTTCTTCTTAGTAGAGGAGTAAAAACACTATGGTCAGCATGGACTGGATGTTAGGGGCTGTCTGGCAATGAGTTATGTAGTCACAGGTTCCTACGACCAGGAGGGTGCAGTCGAACACTCAGCTCACTGGAATGATTGTGTCTTTGACGGTGCTCCTGTGTCCGAATGTGGAAAAAATAAAAACATTAAAATTAAGAAAACATTGTTTTTATTTAAAAGTGTAAGGGGCTCGAGTAGAAGACAAATGAATTGAAAGAGAGTAACATTTCTGATAATAGGTATGAACCTTGATGACAAAATTGTCTCTGTCAGTGTCAAAGTGACATCATGGTGCTGAAGCAGTTACAGGTGTAGGAGCTGGATTTTCTTGGATCACAGTGTTTTGTCATTTCACCATTTAAAAACAGAACCAGAGCATGATGATGATGATTGTGGTGGTGATGGTGGTTAAAATACATTCAAACAGGAAGAGGGGGTCAGACATTGACCTCAGCTGCCTGCAGGTAAAGGTACAGATTCAGGACAAAATGACAACTTCTCAAAGCAGCAGATCACACAACGTACAAAATAATGGAAACTGTTATCAGATGAAAACACTGCTGTAGAAAAGGAAAGATGATGAATGTTTCAAAAGTCTGTCCCAAGTTCCCCTGTCCTATATATGTCCTTAGTTTGTCCTAAATCCCAACTCCTCAAGTGTCAGGTGTTCATTAACCACAGCAGTGAAGTGGTGCAGACTGTGTAATAACCACCAACACATGATGAGTGATCACTGTGCTGACTGATGAGTGAATGGTTTGATAGCTGCCACTCTGAGTGAAGTCCCAGTGGTTGTGTGGAAGATAAGACAACAGAGTATGAATAGTGTCAGTGTGCACTGAGACATATTCATGAATGAGATGAATCCAGTTGTGGAGTAACACCCTGCCCAACATCTCTGTTTACTCTCTTCTTCTGTTCCTGTTGCTTTGTGTCTTGCTGGACAAGGTCAGCAGCCTGTTTTAACCCTGCAGATATTCCTGTTGTGGACATCCTCCGGTTTTACTCTGAAATATATCATGTCTTCTTTAACATTGTCTTTCCGTCTCTTCCTTGGTCTTCCTCTTTCACCTTTTGTTTTTATCACCCTTTCCACTGGGTTTTCATCCTCCATCCTCACTGCACGGCTGAACATCTTTCACTTTCTCATTGATGTCATGTACCTTCAGCTCTTCCCTGATGTCCTCGCTCTTTACTTGGTCTGTTATCGTCGGCCTCTGATTCTTATCAGTGTTCTCATCTCAAGTGTTGTTTGCTCCTTGCTCCCTCTTGTCCATGACTCTGCACCATGAAGAAGCACAGGTCAGATTATTGTCTTGTACAGTTTAGATTTTATCTTCCTGGGAATTTTCTCTTGGAGATGCCTCCTAAGAGTGAGAGCTCAGTAAATAAGAAAGGGTTGACGCATAGAGCCTTGATCAAAACCAGCTTTGATGGTGAATTCATCAGTGTTTCTATATTTGGTTGTTAGACCTGCTCTCACTCCCTGGTATGTTGTCTTAACCATCCTAACCAGTTTATCAGGCACCAAGATACTAAATCTACGGAGACACGTTCATGTCCTTTAAGTCCACGAAGGTGAAGGAAAGATCCCGATAGCTTCAAGATATTCTCTTGTGTTTAATTTCAATCAGAGTGAAAAAAAACAAAAAAACAACAAACTTTTAAAATACTACAATGTGTATTTGTTTTGTTCCCCAATAATCTGCTGCTTGTACTACACTGTACTTTGTTTTGTGTATAGACTGTTTTAAGAACTGGATAAAGCGACCAGGCCTCAAAAATGAAGACAATGTGGATGTGGAAAAACTGCAGTATCACCGATGGCCACTAGGTGCTGGCTAAAATAAAAATCTGTCCTCTGACATCAATTCAAAACTGGTCATTTTCAATCCTGAAATATTCAGTCAGGACATTTCTCCACAAGTCATTCTGATGTCATTATAAAGTCAACTCTTCTCAGTCATCAGGTGGGAGGAGTTAGGGGCGGGGCTAGTCTGATTGACAGGTGGTCATCTGAAAATGATTTATCATTAAGGAGACATTAGGCTGGGAGAAGAGGAGGAGTTAGAGGCGGGGTTAGTGTCACTGATTGTCCTGATCTCCAGTGGACAGTGACCTCAGGTTCAAGGGTCAGACCCGCCTCCTCACTCCTCCCTTTATCTACAAATATGGTCATTTCTGGCTCCAAAAAAACCAACATGGTGACATTCAAATACCAAACTCCTGATTTCAAAATGTGAGTCCACAAACCAACAGGTGATGTCCTTCTGTATTCAGTGGGTTAGTGTGATTCCTCATTTCTAATCTCCACAGCAGAGATACAACGTTAGCATGACACATAAAACCACAATAGATGGAAATGTAGCTCTACAAAAAAACAACTGTTCAGAACGTGATTAGCATTAAATCATTAGTATAAAAATGTTGTTTAAAAGGTTGTAAAGTTGTTTTCCTCCTTGTGTTTCCTTTTCATTAGTCCATCGACTGTTCAGACCCACAGTAGGCTATATGTTCTAACAGAGAGGATCCTACGGTGCAGTATGGTTCTGTATGTCCACTTGTTTAGTGTTACACATGACTCTGTCCATCCAAGTCCACTGCTGTCTGAGCTGAGGGAGGGCTGATGGACTCACCGACATTTCAAGGTAAACTTCAGGATTTTTAATGAGATTCCAGGAATTCTGTCATGAACTGAGTATTTATGCAAACAGTGACATTTTCAAATGCAAACCAACAATTTAAACTACCCCAAAGCTACGAATGAAAAACTAAAAGAGCAGTGGTTTTTAAATTAAAATGCCAGTTTACATATGTATTCAGTTTTATAAATACACTAATACTTTATTTAATGAAACTGTTGGTTTCAAGTTTATTACTGTAAATACACTGACTATTAAAAATAGTCACTGGTTCTCTAATAGTTCACAAACTATTTGTTAATGACAGAAATATTCTTATTTATAAATATTTGAACAACAACAAAATGTCTTTTTGTTATGAGGTTATGAGTTGGTTATTTTATATTTTACTGGGTTTTTTGCACCTTTGCCAGAAAGTGTTTATTAAATATTGTTTGTTTGCTGGTGCTGTGTTGCAGGGAGGGAGGATTCGTCGTGGAGTCCTCTCTGAGCGCGCTGCAGACAAACTGTAATCAAAGCTATGCAAGAGCAACACTGCTGCTCCACAACTTGTAGTTATGACACTGATCACGATAATCACAAGTATCTCAATATGGAGCCACACATTCAGTAATTGCCACTGTACCACACAGAAACCAGCATTTTGAAGAATCTGCTTCTGCTATGCAATTCAAAGTTGTCCTATAATATGGAGGTGACTGTTTGCTTCTGTTTGTTGTTTTATATCTTTGCAGTCAGGACTACAGCTCACACACAGCTGTCACAGAGCATGTTACATGAGCATGTGAACAGTTAACCACATCCATTTCTCTGTCAATCAAGATGGATATTTAAAATTAATTGTCAAATGCTACATAAAGTATAAAATCTGAGGTTATTTATTTATCAACCTGTGTCCACTGCTGGTGAGCTGAAGAAGGAGGTCTAGAGGGCGTGGCTGGTCTGTGGGTCTCTGGAAGCAGCTGGCTGATCCCAGTAGACCAGGCGGTGCACAGTCGTGGCAGTCGCTGAGGCAAAAACTTGGGTGTTGGAGCAGTTCGGTGAGCCTATGTAGGAAGACTATCGATCGGCTCCAGAAAGGTTCTGGCAAACCCTCCAGAGCCTCAGGGGGGAAGGTGGCAACTCGCCCAAACTGTTTACAGTGGGGGAAGGTAGCTGCTGACGTCAACTGAGGATATAGTCGGGTGGTGGAAGGAATACTCTGAGGATCACTTCAATCCCTCCAACACATATTCAATGGAGGAAACAGAGTCGAGAGGCCTGGGGTCCCAGAGGCAGTGAAATGACTTTGGGGGTTGGTGAGATCTGCCCTGGGTATCTTGGTTGACACCCATCTTCAACTGCAATGGACATCAGGGGCAGTGCCTTTGGAGTGACAAACTGGAGTGATGGTCCCCATCTTTAAGAAGGGGGACCAGAGGGTGTGTTTCAACTATAGGGGATCACACTCCTCAGTCTAGACCAGGGCACTGGAAAACAGGGTAGATCAATAGTTGAACCTCAGATCGAGGAGGAGCAACGTGGTTTTTGTCCTGGATGTGGAACTGTGGACCAGTCCTTTATCCTGACTCGGGTGCTGGAGGGGGCATGGGAGTTTGGGAGTCCAGTCCACGTGTTTTGTGGATTTGGTGAAGGCCTACAGTCATGTCACCAGGGGCACCCTGTGGGGGGGGTACTCCAGGAGTATGGGGTGGATGGCCCTTTGCAATTCGGTCCCTGTACTGAAGGAGTCTGGTCCGTGTAGCCTGGTGTTGGAATCAGGTTGAATCAGGTGTTGGAAGAGGGAGACATCTAAAACATGCAGGATCGTGGTCCCCGAGGACCAGGATTGAGAAACCCTGCTTCAGATGATGGATGTTTCTTATGTAATCAACCTATTTACATCAGAACAGATGTAAAATACGATGATTTCCTTGAAATTTCAATGAAAGCAAAGTTTAAAAATTAATTTGATTTAACACAATTAGATAAAATAAATTGAATTTACAACTTGAATATAATCAAGTCAGTGATATTACAGCAGTAAAATGCCCATGTCCATAAGTGTCCATGTCCAAAAGTGTTTGTGATGTTGTCAAGTAAATCCTCCAAGTGATTTGTTCAGTGTAGTGGGAGACATGAGGGGCCACTTACGAGGTCAGGCCAGTGGCAACAGAAATGTATTTTGTAGGAGACAAAAGAAGAAAGTGCACAAAAATACAGCCACTGCTGGAAACCATGTGAAACACCGGCGAGAGTCTCAAGCACAGGTTATATAACAGTGGCACCTATATAGAAACAAACAGGAGAGCTGTTTCCTCCACACTTCTCTGAAGGTACAGTCTGCCCTGTGTTGTGGAGACCAAGCTTCAGGAAGCTGCTTGCCACTTACACTGTGCTGCTTACAGCCTCTGAAGACATTTTGACTGAAGTTGCTAATATTAAGCCTAAATATTTCCATGTGGGGAATTAAAATGATTTCCTTTTTAGCATAAAAGCCTCTGAAGCAGCATTTAAATCAGTGTCACACTCTCCACTGTCGCCTCCTAATCATTTCTCAGATCAGAGTTAATGTGTTTTAATTTATTATTAGTTTACTTGAAAGGAGCGAAGCAAAAGTATGTACTAATTACTGTGGAGAAGGAGAGGAACTACACATTACACAGTACCACCCCATTTATGTTAGTTCAATAAAAACACCATGAAATGATATAGAGAAAATGGAGCAGGTTCAGACTGTGGAGCTCAGAAGTTGCTGCTGGTCTCTACTGACTCGCCTCACACACAGATTGTAGGAATAATTACCAAAAAGAAGTACATTCAATAACACCGTCTCTTGTATTATTCAGGTTGTGGTATCATAGGTCAGTCTCCTTTATTGTGTTTAGTGTGTGGGTTGTAAAAATATGTAAGGCCACTTGTGTTTTATATCTCTTATTTGAATAAAGTTCTCTGTAGTTTTTAGTCTTTCCACAGATGCAGGAATTTTACACAAGGAGCTAATAACCTCTGAATTCATCACATATAGAAAAATATTCAATTTACTGATACTTCTCTATTGATTTCTTTATTTTGAGCTGCTGATGTGCTACAAGTGATATTATTAAATGATCTTTTGTGTGGAAATGTTTTAATAACCTTGGCGGGGGCTGTTGTGAAGCACTGGGTTGGAGTAAAACCTGAGCCATACGCAGACCAGTGGTTTTATTCTGACAGGTTTTATGTGCATACAGATAGAGACGGTTATGTAAGTGGTGCAAAACATCAGTGAAGGACTTCTCTTTTAGTTTGGTGTTGGTGTTTCTGAAAAGTATTGACCCTCCTCTGTGGTGCAGTTCTTTCCTTGCTTCTGCTTATTCTGTAAAAACAAACATCATACATAACCTGTGATGAAGGCCACATCTTTAAACATGTTGGTGGAAACACCCCACAGCAATTTACTTGGACGAAGGTCAAGATGCTGAACTCATAATTGAATGAACTACGGCACACACACAAACCTCTTTATTTTCAGGCATGGAGGAGGCTTTGTCTGCAGAAGCTGGAAGACATCAAGAAATCACTGCAAAAAATACAACAACACCAATTTAGGTTTTTTCTGGGATCAATGAGGATGACAGATTGTTAGCATTTAGTCAAATGTTAATGAAAAAAGTAAAAAACAATCAAAACATAATTGATGAAACAATAAACACTTTTTTTGTTGGTGCAACTTTTTTTTTTTTTTTACAAAGGAAAAAATCCCAGTTGGTTTACTGGTTCACTGGGATGGATTCATATTTATGCAGATATCCATGCTGAGGTGATCTGCTCACTGCCCATGAGGGGGACGTGTGTGGTGCTGAGTACTGTTACTGCTGAGGCACAGGAAGAGCTCGTCTCACTCTGTGGATCCCTCTAGGGTCAACATTTACTGTGACCTTTTGTCTGAAACACCAGCATTACTGGATTTGTTTTTAGTGCTAACAGACCAATGCTAACAATGGCAACATGTTAAAGAAAGCTTGTGAACATGTTAAACATTACATCTGATCAGTATCACCTCATGCTATTGTTAGCATACGGATGTTACCACCAGCAGCTGTGTAAAGAAAAAATATCAGCTGCTTCACAGGGAACAGGAGCATCAGGAGGGACGTCACCCACTGAAAACTTGGTAATCACAGCTTATAATAAAAATGACAGACACACCAACACTGAAGGTGCAGGAGATATGACACAAATGAGAAGCAGCTGTGGTGGTGAGTATCTTTCTGTTTCACCTTGGCTCCACTGAACACACAGTTCCTGCTGAATGTTGGAGGTCAGACCAGAGACCGTGGTGGGAGCACATGTTTGGGTGGCTGTGGTAGAGCTGCACCTCTACAAGCCAAAAGGTTGGTGGTTCAATCCCCATCTCCTCCTGTCCCCATATCCAAGTGTCTTGGGCAACACACTGAACCCTAAGTTGTTCCCAGTGTTCCCAGTCTTACCTGCTAGCTCTGTTTCCACTGGTTTGTGAATAAGGCCATGAAAAAAAAGAAAGAAAAAAAAAGCTTTGTAAAATGCTTTATAGCCTCAGCTCAGGGAAGAAGGTGCTGCATAAGTGCAGTGACATGACCAAAGGTTTCACAGTTAGACCGTGTATCATTTCTACAGATCTGGACTGTGTGTCCAGTGATTGTGAACTGGTGAGAATAGTTTTGAAACAAGTGGCTGTGGGGAGTTATTTCTGATTAAGTTGAGAGTAATTATAAGGTTGTCCAGATTTTTTATTTTACTGTTCATTAAAAAAGTGAATATTATGTTTAAATCATGGGTTTCATTTCGACTACAGCCACCACTATAATAATATTATTAATAAATAGAATAATAATAAAAGACATTGATGTTAACACCAAGTTCCCACTGATGATCAGTCTCCTTCATCCTGCCTCACAAACAGCATTTTCATCACTATTTAACAGCACATCCTCTTTCTTCCTTTGAACAACACTCCTACGTTTCTGTGTTCTTACTTCGTCCTTCACCAGCTCCACCGCCAGTCCATATGTCTCCCCGCTGCACACACCGACACACAGGAGCTGCAAATGGAAATCAGGCTTCAGACTGCAGAGTGTGAATTGAGATGTAAATAAGCAGTGAGCCGTAAGCGGCTAAGAGACATGCAAATGTGAAGGTATGAAGTGGAACGACTGTGCATCTCTACGACTCACTCTCCTGTTAGATGGAGCTCAACAAAACACACAATTAAAGACAAGTGGATGTAGTGCACTTCCAGCCTGTGGCCTTACACACTTTAGTGGAGATGAATTGGTAAAACTGAAAGATACATTTGAGCTGAGGTTAAATATATAGCTTCTTTTTATTTCCAATATTTTATTTTCTACATTGATATGCAAATAGTATAAAAAGATCCAAACAAAGACACAGTGAAACCTGCACACCATCTGCTTTTACACTGTGCTGAGGGCAAACAATACAACACAAAGATATCATTGCTGTGTTATTGTGATGAAGCACAATGATATAATCAATCAACCAAATCACATTAGAGGAAACTGACACTTCCTTCATGATGTTTTCACATGCTGAACTGATGTTCCTGTATGTGCTTCATCAATATTCACGTCATCAATCAGCTGTTCAGTCGACCACAGGAGGTGAGGAAATATTGTGTTTTTTGTCCTCACCCGACGCTGTTCAACTGCTTCATCCAGTCATTACTGGGAGCGTTTTCCTCACCCCCTGCAGAGGTTCATGTCGACATGTGATAACTCACTGCTATGCTGGCAGACACCTTTTTTTTTGGAGCTGACATACAGTTACACACAACTTTTCAGTACAGGATGTCATGAAAGGTGACAGGTCCCTGAACGCCGTCTCACCATAGCAGACACATTAGACATATTTAAATTCCTGCTTCTTATTTTTTTTTCACACATTTCTGACAACTTCTTGCAGTGTGAAATGTCCAGTTCCTGCTGTAATGTAGCTTTGTCACTGCTAACACCCTCATACATATGGAGTTTTCTTTTCACTTCAGAGGTAACCCCCTTAAGCCCCAGGCTATTTTTCATATGTAAAACATGCCCACATCCAGTCAGTAACAGCTCCACCACAGTCAGGTCCTGGACTCTGTGGATAACTGACATTTTTTGTGTTTGAAAAACTCCAGCAGAAATAAAACTTTTTACTGTTGTAAGAAAAGTAAAATTCAAAATCAAAATCAAAAGCATCACTGATGCTACTGAAGCAGTTTTAATAACTGGGAGCTGTAAGTCTAGTGTGTGATCTGTACCTTCTGGGAAGCTCCGTTTGTCCACTTTATTGTATCTGTAGTTTCTGACCAAGACATTTCTAAAGCGCATCATTTAGGGTTTTTTTGTATCATTATTTCTATTATTGAGATGCGATTTCTTCTCCTCTGGTTGCTCTTCAAAGTTGAGAGGATGACACCCCCCACACACACACCACTGCAGCAGAAAGGCACCGAGCCTCCTCAGAGAAACACCACCCAGCACCAGCTCTGCTCAGGTGAAGGACCCAGACTACACCCTGAGACCCCACAGGCCTGAGAGCATCACTATGAACAACAACAGCAGCATCCATCACTGCTGCTTCTCTGCTGTTGTACCACTCCGAGCTCAGCACATGAAGGAGGGTGGGGTCACCTCACTCACAAAACTTGGGTTTTGAGCACAGGTACATTGGATATATATTCATGTCATGCACTGCATATGAAAAAAATCCACTGTACCTGTGCTGTCCTGTACCTGTGCAAAAGGCAAATACAGATCTGATCTAATCCAACCAGTGCGATATTACGGAGCCTCTAAAGGGACATGAAAAAAAAGATGGGTGAAAAAACAAACAAAAAAAGACAAGTTTTACGAGATCTCTCAAAACAGTTTTACGAGATTTCACAAAACTATCTGTTCACCCATGCTCCGTTCATTGTGCTGATGTCATTTAATGCTGGTGAAAGTATTAATAACACGCATCTCATCATCTGCATAATGTCCTCATTTGAGACCTCTGTCAAATGCAGGAAAGGCTCCAAATCATCTTCTGTTACTTTCTTCATTAACACCCTGAACGATGAGGACAAGTCAGCCATCTTCTTGTCATGACTGACTCGGGGAAGCTGCTCGCATAATTTGCATAAATAAATAAACACAAGCACGTGGACCGTGCGGTCGGTCTGAGTGTATGGCTTACATGGACCAGTATCAGTGCAAACTGGTGAAAGGGTTACGGACCATGTCGACTGCCAAGCACTGTTTTAATATGTATTTTATGCCCAGGTCAAAATAAAACTCAGTGAACCTCTCCTGCTCCATTGGCTTGTCTGTTTCCATTCTGAGCACAGATGACCCAGAAGTACATTGGTCTTAATGTACATTGACATAATAAATACATAATATATCGACATCATATATCTATATATTACTATGTGCTCTGATTAGGTAGCTTCTCAGCCATCCCCATCCCCATGTGTTAGTGACCTACAGAAAGGAGCGGTGATGACGTCAGGAGGACAGGTGGTGGAGTGTCTGATTCATAATAAACACACTGGAAGTTACAGTTGAACTCATGTAGTTTTTCAATAACACAACACTGTGAATGAAACCTACTGAGAGAGCATGCACCAGAAATAACGAGACCCATTGTCTGCAGAAATCCATGAACCAGCAAAATATCCATGATATGCATTTAGATGTGCTTGCATATAAAATCTGTGTTAGCATTAAGCTGCAAAAGCTGAAGGATGATATTTGCTATATCCATTGTACAGGATTACTGTACAATGAGTAAGTCTACCCTATGTGATCCAACCATCCTATGGTTACAGTGCTTGTCGATGTGGCAGCAGCAGTCCAATCACAACGAGCAGCTGAGCAGGGAGAGATACAGGCTGGTGAATCAAACCCATGTCAGAGGTGGAAGAACAAAACTGAAGACACAGAAACAGGAGCACCACTAAAATACTGTACATGAGATCAAATAAATGAAACTGGAAAGTTGTAACTAAAGTCTGATGTGTTTCATATTTCATATGCTTCAAAGTCACCACTGTTGCCTTGATGACATCGTTACAGACTTTTACAATACAAACAGCTTAATGAGGTCGTTCCCTCCAGTACAGGTGTAACACAGCACCAGCTCCGGTTTTCTACCATCTCAACTACCATCTTTACCTGACCATCACAGACTGGTTTAGGTTCAGTGTTGGGTAGTGAACATTTACGTCTTCAGCACCTTGGTTTCAAATTGTTGCGTCGTTGTTTTGGCTTCTTGCTGTGAGGAAAATGAGGTTGCTACATGAAAGGGGTCAGGGTAGGTCAGGTTAGGTTAGGTCAGGTTAGGTAGATGGATGCTATGGTTAATGCAGTGTCAAACTTCAACAACAAGCAGAGAGATGCAATCATTTGAATGAAGTGAGAGTAACAGTGGAGAGAGGACAGGGGACGGCAGTGGCTCAGTGGTAGAGCAGCTGTCCACCAACTGAAGGGTTGGTGGTTTGATTCCAACAATGGTCTCTGTCAGCACTTTGAGTCTGGACTTCCAGAAAAAAGTGCTGTATAAATCCAAACCATTATTATTGTGGAACCACAGTGTTATTATCCAGAGAGAGCAGACGAGCAACATATATGTCTTGTGCATGGAAGAGAACAACATTGTACAATAACACTACTGACAACCAGGGTGATTAAAGTGTAGATGAAACTTATGGAGCTAATGAGGACACAGTGTAGCTTCCAGGTCACATCAGATGAAAGGTTTGAGAGCCTGACCAGATGTAGATCTCACAGTTGTAACTAACACTGAAACACTTCAGAAGGAGGGAAAACACATCCCATCCAGTAGTTTGTACACCTACACAACCTCACAGCCACAGAGCTACTCCTCATAACTACAGTGGTGAGGTTTCATAGGACCCGGCTCAGCTTCGTGAGGTGCACCACACTGACAGGTAATGCATCTTTGTCTAATTTCTGATAACGGTAAAAAAATAAAAAAGGTTTGCTTTAGGAAGCTGCCAACAGTTCACGTTCTTCACTTGTTAGACACTCTGATTGGCATAATCAGGTTACAACGGAGCTGAAAGGAAAAGGCCATCAGCAGGAATTAGCATCACTAACGCACTAACGATCAGCAATGTCAACGAGATCCGTATCAGATGAGGAGGAGGAAATCAAAAAAAGCTCACGTGGCTGATGTGGTCCTCAGTTTTGGAAGCCCACCTGATCAACCAGGAAATGGCTGCCTGATGAAATCTAACAGCACCAGTGTCTGTCTACGGTGAGGCATGGAGGCAGGAGTTGGGGGTGGG
>OOFC01025040.1:0-17520 GCA_900323345.1 Pseudochromis fuscus | reverse complement strand
TAAAAACGAAACGAAACTAGCAAACATGGATAAAAAACTAATTAAAACTAAACTGAAATTGGAGATGTGAAGTCAAAACGAAATAAAAATAAAAACTAATGTAAAATTCAAAACTATTATAACCTTGGCCTTCACTGACCTTCCTCTTATGGGAGCCTAACACTCCTGATTAGCAGCAGCTGTGTTGACTTGTCCTTAATCTGCTGTTCTATGAATGGAACCTGTTGTCATGGAGACCTTTGATTGACAGCTGTCCGAGTAACTACATGCACCTGGCTCTGCAACTGTTTGTCTCCCCTCTCCCATTCACAATACATTGAATGCAGAGCTGGACAAACAAATGTCCACCAGGACAAAACGAAAGGAGCTAGATGAAAAATTCTTTCACCCTGTGCGTTGGCAGGTTGTCGACCACAGCTGGTGTCATTTTCTTGTCTCTACTGTGAAATATGAGGACATGGTGGCAGTTTAAATAAAAGTGCACCTCTGTTTCGGGCAGGTGAATTTTATAATGGGACTCTATGGGAGCTGGAGGAGGACTTGTCTTACTAATTCTCTCCATTCATTTCAATGGGACAAAAAAAGTAGAAAAAGTAGAATAGCTGAAAAAGTAAAAGTAGTAGAAAAAAGTTGAATACAAGCCATAATGTCCTAAAAGCGCTGAACATTTTGATAGTTGAATTTTGTCTGTAGCTCAAAGTATGTGGAAGTAGCTACACGGCGAAAAACGTACGGAAAAACTCAGAAGAAGTTTAATAATAAAGATTAGGATCTCAATAGTGTGAATGCTGGAAGCAATAATAAGGGTGTAAAAGTATACTCTTGAATGTGCCTCATCAATTTGCTCATCAGTGTACCCATGTGGTAGTGTTGTCAATGGTCAAAAAAGTGTTTGCTCTGTTATATTAGTTGTGTAGGGTCACCACAGTAAAGACAGGGAGATTAAAAACAGAAATGGTATGCTTAGTAAAGATAATAGCCCATCATTTACTCAATGACTAGATGTGTTTTTGGTGTTCAACACACGAATTACTAATATGGTATACTTGTTACCATTTTATATTACTTTTAAAATATATTGAAAAAAGATAATTAAAAGTATGGACTGGTATAAATTAGGAAATGTATCTCTGGAAATACACCCTGTAATTTGGAAAATGTAGGGCAGGTCATTACGTTTAAAAATAGCAATTAATGTACCAAAATATATATACACATATATATATCTGTGTTTGCCCAGGTATGCTTTAACGCAGCTGCTGGCAACACGTAAAAACTTACCTATCATACGTTAAATGTTGACATTTTTACTTTTATTTGATAATATAATAATTTTGAATGTATGTATCCCGCACCTTTAACGTTGCTGTATGTGCGTCCTCCTAATAACACGTAATGACACTGAGTGCAGGTAATGGTCGCTCGTCTGCTAACTAACGTCAGTTCGTCCATTGGAAATCTAACATCGGAATTATCGCAACCAACAGCAGTTACATTTGTGTTTGAGAGAAACCGTCTGAGCAGGTAGGTTCATGTCTGCTCAGCCTCCCAGCTGTGACCCGTCAGCCCGTCCTGTTTACGTACTGCTTGCTAGCAGCGACTAGCAACGGGAGAAATCTTTATCTCGTCGCTCAGTTAGCTCGTTATCTACCTGGTGTGAACAGTATCCCGTTAGGCTCCATTCGTGAGTATAATATTATTACCAACTAAGGATACTGTCTCCTCATTTTGTGTCGAGACACCATGTTAGCATCATTCATGAGGCCACCATAACTCAGCACATATTTTGTAACTCACCGTGTTTTTTAAGCTTTGTCAGTAACTAGTTGTAAATCATAAACAAAAGTGTGAGTATGTCTTGAGCTGGGTGACCAGTAGTTTTGATATTAAATCATTTGTCAATTGTCCTGAAATGAAGGTCATTTATGAATGCATCAGTATGAATGCAGTTACAGCCTTTCATATGTTTGTATGTAGGGTTATAAAGTCTATAAAACAGTGGTGGATGGATTATCCAGTGAAGTTAACACAATTAAACTACTACTAGACTACTAAAGTTATTTTGAAATTTCATCCTGCATAGTATCAGGATAATTGCAGAAATCTCAGGGACACATCTCCAAACATATATGTATGTGTGGATAGATATAACTTAGTGTTGAGAAAAGTTTGGAGGGTGAAAGTAAAGTGACCCATGATGAGTGGTCCCTGAGGCCATTCAATTCATTGAAAACCTCTAAGATGTCTTACAGTACAGTGAATTTATCTTTGTCTCAGGGTTTGTGGCTGGGTAATCTCTCATGATGTCACACATCAGCTGAGTCTAAGTACCAATTAAGGTTTAGCTATACTTGCATTATGTATCTCTCCAGCTGTTTACTCCACATTTAACTAAAAGAAGAGCTGTCATTTATGTATTGTTCTGATCCATACAGAAATGAGTTTGCAAATCCGACAGAACTTCCACCAGGACTGCGAGGCTGCCATCAACAGGCAGATAAACCTGGAGCTCTATGCCTCTTATGTTTATCTCTCCATGGTAAGAAATGTATTAAAGCCAGCATTGTGTTGTAGCTCAGTGTTCAGTGTTTATTTTAACCTGTTCATCTCTTGGCTTTCAGGCATACTATTTTGAGCGGGATGATAAATCTCTGCCACATTTTGCAAACTTCTTTCACACACAGTCCAAAGAGGAGCAAGTGCATGCAGAGAAGCTGATGAGTCTGCAGAACAAGCGAGGAGGCAGCATTTTCCTCCAGGACATCAGGGTACATAGGGATGCTTTTCTTATTTACTTCTTTTCTTTCTGATACTTCTAGTGATGTTGAAAACTCAATTACTGCCTTTAATCACACAGTGCATAATTTTTCCATCAAGGCTTGTTGATATTTCTTATAGAAAAATAATAACACTTTGAAATGGGATCTTTGGAATTTCTAGGTCCAGAAATGACTCATTAATGTGTTCAAATGGCTGTTTTTGAAACGTTTACTTGAAACAGATCAGTGTTGAATTGCCATAAATCATTTATGCCATAGAAACCTGATAGAGATGAGTGGGGGAGTGGCCTGGAGGCTTTGGAGTGTGCTCTGCAGCTGGAGAAAAGTGTAAATCAATCCCTGCTGGACCTGCAGAAAATTGCGACAGAACACAATGATCCACATGTAAGAAGCAGGCGTACAGTACAGTATCTGCTGTTTGGACTTGACAGTCTAATAAGATTCAACATTTTGTCCTTTTCCCCCCACAGATGTGTGACTTCATAGAAACACATTTTCTGGATGAGCAGGTCGAATCCATCAAACAGCTCGCTGACTGGATCTCAAACCTGCGTCAGATGGGCGCCCCTCAGAGCGGCATGGCTGAGTACCTCTTTGACAAACACACCATGGCTGAAGAGGGCAGTTAAACTAAGCTGTGACACTGATGATCATCCTTCTCACCGCTGCATACCAAACTGCAGATGATAAAAAATAACGCTGCTTTATTTGTGTTTGCAAAAGCCATACATATCTATCTCTAAACTGGAGCAGTGCAGACCTCACATCATAATACATTCCAGATTCCAAATAATCACAAGATGTAAAGATGCAAGAAATAAAGACGAAGCACACCTTTAATTCAAGCTACCTATATGTAATGTTCATACTTCCTGATATTTATACTGATATTGGGTTTAAAAAAATATTTGCAGTAAGTGTCTGGAGGCTGGACTGTGCCACTGGAACATTTTGTAATAAGCAAGTTCACATTGACTTGCAAAATAATAATTTAGTCTATAAGTACCCTAACCACCAAGCAGATACAACATAATGCAACAAGTTTTCTTTTCCTTGTTTTTCTGTGCAATACATCTCTCAATGTGCAATACATTTATAGACAGTATGTAGAAATGGATGGAGTGATAGGGGCTCAAAAATGAAGCCAATGAGATGGCCTCCAATGAGACCAGCCCTGAATTCAAGTCTCATACACACTGGGTAGTGTCTTTGGATTCAAGGGTCAGACCCGTCTCCTCACTCCTGCCTTCATATGCAAATATGGTCACTTCTGGCTCCAAACAAATGAACGGGTGATGTCACGTTAGTTTCATCTATTCTGTGTATAGTCTAAGTATACATATAGTAAAAGTGCAATACATTTCTGTCTGTGCAATACTCCACGAATATGAGCGTGGCTTACTTTTTCTTATAGTATTTGGTTTTATTCACAATCGTGTTAATAAGTAGTTTTTGTGTCTCCCACTGCTGAGGTGACTTGTTCTTCTCATCCCACAAATTTAATAGCACTGTGTTAACTAGCATATGAGAAATACACATTACCTGAACTTAAGGAAAGGCAAATACAAAGTTATGTTGTTGTTGTGATATTAATTGTTGGTTGTTTTTTTTTTCTTGGATACTAGAGTTCACAAGAAGACATTGCTTTAGTCATGAGATTATTTTGAATATTTGTAATTTTAAATTTAGATCAAATTGTACATATTTTACATGTATGTGTGTTTAATAAAGTAGGATACAAATCAGTTTAGGTTATTTTAATTTTAAAATGAAAGTAAAATGACAACCAAAGCATTACATGTGATAAGTAATGTTTATTAAAGAGTACACTGATAGAAACAACACCAAGACTACTGGAGTATATGAATTTACACACATTGGCTTCAGTCTTAGATGAAACTGGAAAGTCTTTCTTTCCTTCACATGTTGACGGTTAAATCTCCTAAGGTGCTTTCTGCATCACAAGTAGGTTAATTCTTCTGTGAGAGTTTGTGAGGAAGTAGAAAATATCTCAGTGTTTGCAACAGATAATTTTCAGTTGAGTGTTGTTTGGCTCTTGATGGCGTCTTAGGAGTAACATAGTCCAGTACCTGTTTGTGTGAAATATTGGTGTGTGTCCCACTTCACACTTCTTGTTCTCAGTCCTGTTCCCTCCCTCCTGCCGCCTTGTTCACCCCACCATCCACCAGTACTCCCAGCAGGTCCCCTTCAGCCAATGAGATTCCTGAATCATTGGGTGAGTTTTGCTGATTGGTTTCTTGCTGCGATGGAGCTGAAGTAGAGACTGTGTTCATGTTATTGCTCAGCCCACCATTGGTGCCCCCGTTGCTTGCCCTCATGTTGGTGCTAAAGTTCCCATGGTTACTAAAATTACCGTTGCAGAGGCTTCCTGCTGTGCCAGCGCTGTTGGTGCTTGTTGCATTAATGCTACTAGAGCTGCTGTTGGGATTACTGGGATTTGCTGGCGCTGTGCGAGAGGGGGAAGCGAACGAGAACACCCTTTCTCCTCCGCTTCCTGCGGCCCGAGCACTCGGGGGTCCAGGCTGGCTGTCAGCTGATGGGAGGGGGTCCAGAGTGAGGCGAGGAGGGGGAGGGCGGCGAGACAGTAGGCCGTGTCCCGGTCTGAGTTTAGATATCGGACAGAGTTCAGGTGGAGGGTCGGGGAAAGAGAAGGTAGGGGTACTGTCACCATCCTCACCCAGCCAGGGGAAGGCAGAGGACGGCGGTGGGGGGACGTGGTTAGGAGTGTCAGGAGGTAGTATCTGGGAGCCCACCATTGGAGGGGCGAGGGAGCTACAGCTTCGATCCCACTCATTTTGAGTTCTCCGAGCAGGTCGAGGGCGGGGAACCGCAGGAGGCACACAGTGGATGGGAGTTTGTGGACAGCTGTAGAAACCTGGCCTCTCATACAAGGGCAGGGTGGAGAAGGCATAGTCTGGATCTCGCTCGTGGTTCAAAGGCTGACGGGCTTGACTTGGAGTCGATGGCGCCTCTGGGTGCAGATAAAGAGGGAAGCGGCTTAGTGGCGCTCCAGGGCGACGGCGCAGCAGAGAGACCCGAGAGGAGCGAGGGAAGTTAGGGGAGTGGACACCAAGAAGACGTCCGAGCCCTCCGAGCAGCGGGGTGGAGTAGTTGGCTTCCTCATGTTCTTTGATCTGCTCCAGATTGGACTGAAACTCCATTTCCTCCTTAGGAACGCTGGTTTTGATGAAGCAGAAGGTTAACCACATGAGAAGGCATGCATTTAAGATTTGCCTGTGTGAAAATATAGACATTAGTGAACCTGATATCCAGCGCTGAGCCCATGAAGGAGGGTTTGCGGTGTTCAGCGCTGGCAGCTGTGTAGGGAGGCTGCGGTTCAGACTCGTTCCAGTACATGTCCCTCTCAACCAATGGCAGGCTGTCGTACATCTCATCCACAGACAGCAAGGACACCTAGGACACAATGAGACCACTGCAGGTTTAACAGGACTGACACTACTTATGGTCATTGGAAAACACATGGCACGCTTTACATCCACACCTGCAAATTGCGATCAACAAGCCAGTTGGTTTCAAAGTCATCGTCATCTTCACCAAAAGGATTTATGAGTTGCTCAGCCACCTGAGACCATCAATAAAGCTCAGTTGAGGGACAAATTAATACAATTTGTAAGTAGATCACATAACTGAAGAACAGTTGTGCTTTACCTTCAGCCAGCCAACATAGAAGAAAAACTGCAACAGAGTGAAAACAGGCAGGTAAAAGTCCAGATCATGACCAGGGTAACCCTGAGTCGGATCCAAGAACTGACGACCAATCAGACAAGCCAGGAAGAAGCTGTAGACTGCCACTGTCACTACCTAAATAAAACATATCAGTCAGTTCTGGCAGTGTTTCACAGCAACATCAAAAAAAAAAATTATAGTCTTTTTAATTGTTCTCTTTTTATTGATGCGTTTCGATTGAGGGAATCATTTCAGCTACATGATGATTATTGTAAGTAATATTTTTAGTAGCCTCATGTAATATCAGTGTCATTGTAACAACTAAGTCTATTTGTTCTAAGGCTAAGTCATCCAATGCAGTATCAATGAAACCTGAGTATAGACAAGAGGCAGGCTGATCCAGTCATAGCCGTACAGCTTCATACACTTTGCCCGTAAACTATTCAACTCCTGAACAGAGAAAAAACAAAGCAGGTCATGCAAAACCACAAGATGTTTCCAAGCAGAGATTGAAAGAGTTCATTCTCAGTTGGCCTGCGGACAGATGCACATGAACACCTACAGTGAGAATGGCTGTGAGCGCCACGTCGTTGTTGATGCGACCCTCAGTCCGTGCTCTCAGAGCCAGGCTGACGAACCACATGCAGGGCACCCAGAACTTGTTATGCGGAGAGGGCAAATCCTCCAGGTGCCTCAGCTCTTCTGACGTCATCAGACCTGAGAGGGACAAACACAGCGTGGACATGAAAGCAGTCAAATAATCCAGGGCAGCTCATAGCCTCAGCCATTATGTCACCAAGTCATAACACACAAGTAGTTCAACCCCATCAGATGAAGACAGTGAGGCTGACCCTTTGCCATGCTGGTCCAAAAGCACCGCTTCCCCTCAAGAGTTTTGTATGTTGCAAACATTTGTGTTTTGTGATCAAACCAGCAGGACCAAGACTAGTGATGCCGGTGGTTCACCTCACCACAACGTACCTGCTTGCACTAGATGCTCCATGGTGGGAAATCTCTTGTAGACGGCTGTGCTAACAGAGCGGTAGATAAGCACGCCAGAGAGGTTGGCATACCGCATCAAAGATCGACGGGTCAGCCTGGAGGCCTCGTCGGCTCCACGGACATGTCCTCCTACTAACGCTGCAAGACGGTCGGGCCAGGGTACGTTTTCAAACTGGCCCCACCAACGGGAGACAACCAAGGTCACATAGAAACCTGGTAAAAAGAAAAAATTCAAAGCACAGTGTGAGACACCAGTTTTCCACAATGGTGTCCAGGGACACAGGAGTTTCATTTGACTTTCTAACTTTAAAATAGAAAGACAGTCAGGCCCAACTCACCCAACACAAACGACACAGGAATTAGTTCTGCATATCGGTCACAATATATCGACAGCTTCTCAAAAAGCCTCTTCTGATCATCATTTAACACAAACCTGGTGAAGGAAACATCTAGTGAGTCCTCCAGTTTACTACTAAAGCCCCCAAGTTACACAAAGACCTTGTGCCACATGTGCTTGTCTAAACTAATTTGGGTGTTGAAAACTCTGGTTTCTCAATCTGCAGGTTTCAGCCCCCCAGTGGGTGATTAGTTTTGTCAGAAACTTTTTTCTTGTGAAATACTTGAGAGTTTTGTCTTGCAGGACCTAAAAACTATTTTCTAAAACTAGGGTCACCACTGTCCTGAGTACACATTTTCTAATAGATACAAAACCACATTACCGCCTGGATTTGAGATTTCCTGCCAAGAAAGAATCTATATTTAAGAAAATTGTCCTTTGTCATATTGCTAGATGACATTAGACTAAAACAGGAAGCTGTTCCTTTAGTGTACAGTTATGTTGTTTTTCTCAAACATCTAATAAGAATGCAAGTAACATGTTTTTGTTAGTGATCTGAATATCATTTGTAGACATGCAGGAGCCCCCTTCAGTCACAGTTTGGGGGCCACATCTCCAAAACCTCTCCAACATTACCTGTAAACTATACTGAAGAAGTAGTAGAGCAGAGTGAAGATGATGAGCTCTCTGTAGAGCAGTTTATAGATGCTGCCCTTCCATCGCAGGAGCAGGTGAAAGAAGGTCCCCAGACCTGCATCAGCAACTCTGCGGGAGTACGTCACTGTCATTGCTACTGATGCTGCTGCTTGCTGGCCAACTTGCTGGCTGACTGTAGCCTGACATGAAGGAAACCAGCGTGGCGTTTCTCTCTGTGCTTCGTCTAAGCTCAACTTCAGGGATCAGCCTGGATCTCATAAGGCCAACATGGTCACATACCTAAAACAATAAAGTAAAACACACATCTACTTTTCCTGTTATCCACAAGTTAGGATATATACACTCGTATTGTGTTAAGATACAGAGCACAGTTCTTGTACTGAAACAAACATTTTTTTTCTTAATAAGACCCACTACTACCTATCAAGTGAACTTTGCAGAACTAAACTGTAGAGATTAAAAATAGGTCCAATTTACCCACTTACCAGTGAAAATGAAAATGTCATGCCATCGTGCTCGCTGTAGCTCAAGATGTGTGGCGGCAGTGACCACGGAGAATGTTGGAGAAAGGAAAGCAGGAAAGAAAAAGAGAGCAAGGGGACTCTTACACCTCCGGTCACTTGATGTCTTAATCTGTTTCTGCAACAAAGCTGCATTGTGAGGCCAGGTCCCGTTAATCTGAACAAATCTGAGGACAGCAGAGCACCCACACTGCCACAAATAGGCTGGTTAAAGGCATGAGTGCTGAGTAGATGTGTTTTCATTAAAATTACAACACAAAGAACCAACTTTCAACAACTCTGATTCATTCTTTCCCAGTTTACCAGACATGTATTGTTGTTTCACTCCACCTTCCTGTTTTAAAACACATCTCTGTCAGCTCTGGATTTCAGAAAACTTTATTGAAGCGTTCTGTATTTGATTGTGGGAAAACTCCTGTTCAGGTAAGACCAGTGTGTGACCCCCCTCTGCTGTAAAAAATGTGCACAGCTGAATTGTTACTGGTCAGAAGGTGTTAGTGATTAACCCTTCCTGCCTAACCAGGAGAACAACAGCTGGGTAAAGTGCGGAGTGAGTGTTTAGCGAGTTAAATTCTCAAAATAGAGATTATCAGAGCAGATTTTTTTTATGCTTCTTCTGCAGACTTTTGGTGCACTGGTAACAACTGAGAATATGTGTTATCCTTTTGGGTGAGTATATTCTGAGTATCTTTTGTCCTTAAGTCATCTTAGAGGTGAAAGTTTATCAAACTTCACATGTGATACATGATACTGTTTCTGAACTTGACTTATGTTTACTCTAGATATCTCGAGGAAATGAATTCCTTTCGCATGCCAATCTGCAAAGTAAAGAGCCTGACCTCCATGAGCTCTGCACTATTCAAAGAAGGAAAAATATGTTTCAGTTATAGTTTAAACACTGCAGAGGTCATTGCTAGTCCTTTGAAGGACTGCAAACTTGTTTTAGCCATGTAGTTTTCATGTGACTTTCAGTTGCAGAGTGTAACTCGGTCTCTTTGGTATCTTAGGTGCTGAACACCCACAGTTATCAGGGTCATTTAACACCACTCAAAATATTTTACAAACAAAATCTTCACTGAGAGAGACACATGGATGCTTTTGAGGGAATTCACAGCGTCCAGATTTCCTCTTCTCCGCCGTCTTCAGCTTCATCGAGTCCAGGGTATGAGGTCCTCAAGGCGGGGAGGTCTGGAATAGCAGTATACTCCTCTGCAGTCTTCTTTGGGACACCTAATGTACCTGTGGTCAGACACACATCCAGTAAAGTTGCTGAGGACGAAGGCTGTGTTGTTGGGCGGTGAGTATTAAATCCTGAAGATCTTATGAGGCAAACAAAAAGGTTTTGTTGGTTAAAAAGGCAGCTGGGTAGGTCTGTTGTGATTTCACTTTATGAAAATTACCTGGATGAGTGACATTGAGGATTGCACTGCTCCAACCCAGTCTGGGATTACATCCTGTACTCAGTAGGAAAGGACAAACATAATGCATAATGATTGTACATTAAAAATATGTGAAAGTATGACTATTCGGTCCAGACTTTTGTGTAATTTTACATATTATCTAACAAACATCTATGCAACTCCAACAATATTGAACTGAGAATGTTTTGCAGGTAAATCTCATTCTGCATCCGTAGTAGGAATTATCCTGTGGAAGGAACAGCAGCTGCATGCCTGTGGCAGGGTCAGCTCAGGACTTGTTTTGATTTTACTTTCTGCCTTTACTACAGGGTACAACAGAGATCTGACGGGAAATGAGGAGATTGAAACAGATGGGGGGATAAATGCAACAAACTAAACTCAGACAACACACGCTGAGGTTACATATTGAGCGCTGCAAACCTCAGTTTCAGTCACCACTGTGCTCCGAGCTTCTTTTTTGTCACCATGTTTATTGACACTGATCTTCTTTCAAGACCATTTGATTAAATACAGTGCCCATTTTGATCAACTCATGCATAACTGCATTTTGATTGAAAGTGCAGTTATGCAAAAAGTAGGCAATTGCCCTTTGGCCCTGAAAACCCTAGCTTTAATGTGTGTCAAGTGACTTTGTGGTAATTTACCTTAAGCCTTGGTTGAGAATACAGTATTATAGTATACGGAATGTAGCACTAAACCATATTATGAACTAATTTAACATGATTGTTAAAGTTGGTCCTACTTAATTATGTGACCTTCAAGACCATATCTGATGCCAGGATAATTTTAGTGTTGTCCTTTATGTTGCATATTCTTAAATTTATTACCACAGAGCATAAAGTGGGACAAGCAAAGTGAACAGAGAGTGGGATGAATCATTTTTTGGGCCCTGAGGTTTCTAAATAGGTCATTCCACCATGACTTTGTTAGTATTTAACAAATAAATAAATAAATAAAAATCCTTGCACGTCACTTTTGCACTTTTTTCAGGTTCATAAAATGTTTTGTGAAAGGATAGTTCAATAAAAGTAACCATTTTCATACTGTACAGAAAAAAATTGAAGTTGTGGTTACTTATAGGTTTTTATGTTATTACTTTACTAGTCCGGTCCAGCAGAGATCAGATTGAGCAGTTTGTGGCCCCTGAGCTAAAATAAGATTACCACCCCTGCCGCAGACTGTATGGTGAATACCTCCAGTCAAACATGTGGATGTGGAGGCTCCGGACATGATGTTGGGAGTGGATGCGCTGTCATGTGACCTGTGAGAGCAGGAGAAAGCAGAAACAGAGGAGACTCGTTTTCATACCTGGAAATAATCAGAAGGAAACACTGAAGATATTTACTGGAGAAGTGTAAACCCAGCCAGCGTTGTACTCCGTGCTCTTCTTCGCTGTTTATTTTTGTGACTTCTTCTCCTTCTTCTTCTGCTGTTGTTGTTTGTCTACGTCAGCCTCCGCATTCCTCCGCTGTGATTTAAAACGGCTGGATTAGTTTCACTGGAAACTAGCTCAGCGTTAGCGCTCAGTTTGTACATTATCTGTTAATTTAACGACAACAGCAGGCGAAGGAAACTGGAGGGGAGAAGCTGACAGACAACACAGACAGGGAGCTGGACACTGACGGGGTAAGGACGGACACACTGAGGACAGACAGACGAAGGGAAAAAGTTGTCAGTGTTAGCGTAGTGGCTGTTTTGCTAACAGCCTGCTAGTATGTGCAGGTCTGCTCTCGGGGAGAAAAGTTACTGCAGCTGACTGTGTGGATCTGAAGGTTTGAAATAAATTAAATGTTGGCATTGGTAAACACATCTGAGGGTCCCAACCTGTGGTGCGGGGTCTTTGACTTTAACTCACCTGGAACATGTGTGATGCATTAGAGCTTTTTAACTGACAGGGTTATTGATAATGATGGTGTTTGTGTATTCAAGAATTTAAAGAAAAAACTATGTATTAATGTCATTGACTGCATGACTAAAGTAGGTTTTTTTTGACACAACATAAACAGATTTTTTAAAAAATGTATGATACAGGGCTATAATGGATGATAAGCAAATATATTTTAATGCAAATATTACTCAACTTCTGTTTGAGTTTCAGGGTCCTGATATTGTGAATGCTCACTCACTGTTACACTTTCATGGCTGCCTACACCTGAGTAAATTGGAGCCACTGTTATTGTTAGTCACCTGACAGAAGTATGAGTAAATATATGTTTCACTGCTTCACTGATGAGCTCAGTAAATACAGCCCTGTTATACACTATAAATATCAATGGATCTTCTGTGTTGGACATGTTATAATATTCTAGTTATAGTCAATTTAAGTAATCACTGCAGCTTCTAAAATCAACTTCTTGTTGAATAAACACCTCACTTAAAGTACATGATGAGGTTTTTTTCCTCACTGGTGCAGTTTTAACAAAAAAAAAATGGCATGGTTATTTTGATAATATTTTGTATTTTCTAAGGTTGGTAGATCTGGATCCAGAACCCAAGTCCAGAGTGGGGGGAGGAGGCCAGGCTGGGCCCACCTCACGCAAAGACCATGGCGAGCTCTCCAGGCTTCGCAGCTCCTCACTGGAGATCAGAGAAAAAGAAATAAGAGAAAAGGGGTCAGAGATCCTGAGGGAACAGCTGGACGCTGCAAAGAAGGTGTTGTGATCTACTTCATTCTCACTCACATAGATACACAAAAGATGGCGTGAGCCGGGAAAAATAAATGATGACAGTGCAAATGTTCTTTCCTGTTAAATGTGGTTGTGAGTTGTTGTTTTTTTCTTTCAAATCTCAGGAACTGAAACTTAAAGACAAGGAGTGTGAGCGTCTGTCGCAAGTCAGGAATCAGCTGGAACAAGAGCTGGAGGAGCTGACGGCCAGTCTGTTTGAGGTCAGCTGTAATCAACGCTCTCTGCTGAGTGCACTGTAATTTTCACCGCTGATGATGCAGGATGTGCTGTGATGCTGTAAAAGCACTAAAATTCACTACTTGCATTCACTATGAATATGCTACTTTTTAAACCTGTATTACTCAGACACAAGGAAGTACAAACATCTTTGATATAATGATATGCTTCAAAGTGAAATTTACTGTTTACTGTTTCAGTGTATCCAAAGCAACATTATCAGTTTTTTGTATTTCTCTGTTTACCTGATGAGTGAAGTTCGATATTCACTGTCTTCATAGTTCTGTTTTGGTGTCCACCAACTCTTGAGGAAAATCTCTTTTTCTTTAGCTGTTAAACGTTCACCAGTGAAACACTAACTGTGGGTGCTTAGCAGGGAGTGCACAGCTGGCTGTTTAGTGTTTCCATCTACTTCTCAACAGGAAGCTCACAAGATGGTGCGTGAAGCTAATGTGAAACAAGCAGCAGCAGAGAAACAACTGAAGGAGGCTCAGGGGAAGGTGTGTGAAGTTGTGTTTCTGTACTTCAGTTACAATGTGATCAGCTGTGTCATTTTCATGACACTTAGTTGTTTTTCACATAACCTGTGTCGCAACTGAACAATTTCTGAATCTGATTTAGATTTGTAACAAAAAGGCTGCAAATCAAAAGTTTTTAGTAATGTGGTTATTTATAAACAGTAAAAGAACCTAAATAGCCTTTTGTTCAATTTCTCAGTATTTTTTCTGTATGTGGGTCCCAGATTGACGTTCTGCAAGCAGAGGTGACGGCGCTCAAGACCCTGGTTTTGACGTCCACGCCTTCTTCACCAAACCGCCAGCTACATCCACAGCTGCAGTCTTCAGGTCCGAGGGGAGCGTACAAACATGTTGGGGGTCACATCCGCAACAAGAGTGCCAGCGGCGCCTTTCCATCCTCACCAGGAAAACCAGAACCTTCATCAGTTTCCATTCAGCCTGCAGCCAAAGAGGACAGAGAGGTGACCTGAAAGATGTTTGGACATTTGTGTGTCTTCTTCCTCGAGTTTGTTTCTGTAACTTCGTGCATTCTTCTTCTTCTGTCTTCCAGTCTTTCCAAGTTTTCTGTGCTTTTTGTTTTTTCCTTCTCTCACCACTAACCTCCTCTCCCTGACTCGTTCTTCCTGTCTGTCTCTGGTGTGTCCTTGTCTCTCAGCCTGCTGTTCCTGCTCTCCTCTCTCTGATTCTCTGCCTGGTGCCTGGACAGTCTGTCAGTATGGCCTATGACCCTTCCTGGCAGAAGCAGGGTGAGGGTCCAGGCACTGACAGCAGACAGGTAACCTGCATCTCTTCCACTTGGCCTCACAAGTCTTTCAACTTAGCGAGCTGCTGGCACAGTTTTCTTTAATTATCTGTATTTATGCAACCATGACCGTGTTTTTCCTTCTCAGGGCACAAAGTGATCTTTGTTGAACTGAGAGCAGGATCGGGGTAGATTAAGAGCATCTTCTTCTAATTCATTAAAGACATCCTGTACACTCAGAGTATTAATTCTTTGTTGGTGTGGCTGTAACATAAACACGGCCCTCTTTATTTCTCATTATTGAAGAATCAAAGCACATATACATATTACATCTAAATTACTGTCTGCGTGAGGAACTGGATACAAGTAAAAATATGTTCAGCAGCAGGGACTGTGTTTATTTTAAATATTTGGGGAAGTGCTGTAGAATTTAGAGCTGTTCAAAATGCACAGCAATATGTTCCTGTGAAAACCTACTGCAGAGTCTCCAAATGCCTCTTTTCACTACATTTCTGCATCTCTGTTTATGTTTTTCTACATCAGCTTTTATGTTTTTTTCAAAGACAGTTTATACGAATGGACAAAGCAACCAGACCTCAAAAATGAGGCCAATGCAAACGTGTGAGGAAATGTATTACCCCGATGGCCACTAGATGCTGGCTTCAATAGATTTCAATCATGAAAAACTAAAAATCAGTTTTTCCCACAAGTCATTCTCATGTCCTTAGCAGTGAATTATAGTTATCAATGATCTGGTGATGCATCTGATAAAATAACACAATTAAGTCGATAATAGACTTTAAAAAGAGGAATATTTATGGGTTTGGTTAGCTTGATCGACAGGTTTGGTTTCCGATGAGACCAGCTCTGAATTGGAGTCTCCTTGTTTCAAGAGTTCCCTTGGGTTCAAGGGTAAGACCTGCCTCCTCTCTCCTCCCTTCATATCCAAATATGGTCACTTCTGGCTCCAAACAAACAACATGGCAACTTTCAGATGCCAAACTCTTGGCTTTAAAATGCGAGTTTCTACACAGTCTGTGATTTAAATACATATTTTGAACTGTAAGCAGCTCAACTGTCCATGACAAACACAAGCCATTGTTAATCACCCCTCTTGTCAGTTACAAGGTTGGTTAATTGAAGCTGGTTTGGATGGGCGAGGCATAGCTGCAGGTAGTCAACACATCAGAAGCAGTTTATTGACAGAGTGAGTGATGGTTTGTTTTCTCTCTGCAGATGGACTCTGTTCTGTTTGCAGAGTTTCTGATGTGGAAGGAACACCCGAGTCTGGATCGCTCCTCCGCCTTCCTGAGTCGTATTTACAGAGAAGACATCGGACCCTGCCTCTCCTTCACACGATCGGAGGTCAGACGCTCTCTCTACAACCACTAAACCGCTACATTTAAACATTAATGTGAGGTGTTGTATTAACATCGGTGGTCGGTGTTCTCTACAGCTGTCTCAGCTGGTTCAGAGTGCAGTGGAAAACAACTCACTGACTGTGGAGCCTGTGGCCATGTCAGCATTACCGATGGTTAAAGCCTCAGCTGTAGAGTGTGGAGGTCCTAAGTGAGTTACCTCATCTATAATAACTGTCATCCTGTCCCCTGTTTCTCCAATCACTGCTAAACAATGGACAACACTGGACACTCACTCTCATTTGGTTTTGGTTCTTCCACTGATGATTTTTTCACGATCACAGCTGAAACCTTTTCACTGTTGTACAATGTTTCTGAGAATGGTTCAATCAATGGGCACATTTCTAATGACTGTGTGATCTAAAATCTTTTTTCCAGTGGCTTTAGGGCTGCAGTAGAGACGTAAGTCCTCTCAGGAACCAATCACCTCTTCAGCTTTTCACTAACTCAGATTATTGTAGCATGAAGTGAAGTCTGCCTGTCCCGATGTGTGGAAGGTTGTAAACAAATCTGTAAATTAATTATCTCGTTGGGTGCGTGCATGTGTCTGGGTTCACATTAATGCAACCGAAAGCCATTTCCTCTTTCCTCGTCTTTCTGTGACTAACTTTCTCTGATCGTGCACTTCTGTTTTCTGCCATTTCTCTTGTAAAATGTTTCTCAGCTTTATTCAGAGTTGAACGTGTAGGTTTCATTGCTGAATTCCCAAACAACTATAAGTCATGTTCAGAGTTTGCTGTCAGGAAACAGTGACTGTGTGTACCCACCTGTCATAGCTGTAATTTGCTGATAGCTGATTTTCTCCACTTGTAGAAAATGTGCATTAAGTGGCATGTCACGGCTCTGCAGACATCGCATTAAACTTGGCGACAAGGGGAGCTACTATTACATCTCTCCTTCCAGCCGAGCACGGGTAACAGTTTATTTTGTGTAACCTTATGAGAAACATTTCTGATGCTGCCATGAAGACAATTCATGTGACCTTGTTGTATTGAAACTTTCTAGATCACAGCTGTCTGCAACTTTTTTACTTACATCCGGTACATCCAGCAGGGCCTGGTGAGACATGATGGTAAGACTATTGGTCTTTGTCACCTTTTTGGTTCTTGCTGTGCCAACAGGGATTTTTCAGACATCTGTATCTTTTATCTTTGTCCTCGTCCAGCGGAGCAGATGTTCTGGGAGGTGATGCGTCTTCGCAGAGAGATGACTGTGGCCAAGTTAGGTTTCTACCTCACTGACCAGGGCTAGAGGGCCTGACCGGCCACCGAAACACCCGACAGGACCGCATCAACCCAGGACCTCGATTACTCGGACAAGTCTGGGGTTGCTGTGGTAACGCAGAGTTTTTGTTCAGGTTGTGCAGCGTTTGTGCTGCAGCAGAGGTCGACCAACAAGGGAAACAGACATTAATTAATGAGCCACTTATGCAAGAATAATACTAGAAATGAACCAGCACTGCAGGAAAGATATAAAATATGATTTTAAAGATGAAGTTATTCCCAGATATGCC
>OOFC01025039.1:0-12008 GCA_900323345.1 Pseudochromis fuscus | reverse complement strand
GGTCAGGTCGGAGCAGGTACTAAAATCTTATTGGTCGGAATCGTCACTGTGTCGTTGCGTCATCACTGCGCTGCACGTAATCTGTCCCCGCAAGCACGTCTTTTTTTAAATCTTCGCCGAACCGTGCAGACGTGTTTAAAATAACAACAAGAAGAGAAATGGCATCAGCTACTAGAAATCCTGCCCCGTGGACTCAGAACGAGGTGCAAACCTTTTAGACATTAGTCGCAGATGAGAACATTCAGCGGGAGCTGGACTGCGCGGTCCGAAATGAAAGGATTTACAAGCAACTCTCGGACCAGATGGCTGCACGTGGCTACCGCAGGACTTTGCAGCAGTGCAGGGAGGAATTAAAAAAGTTAAAAAGTTGTTCCTCCATCACTTCTTTCCACATCTGTGTGTCGCGTAAAAGATGATGTCACGAATGACGGCCAGGTACACTGAGGAGGCACTATCCTCGGTAATGTGAATGCTACCGAGGGGGGGGCAGTCCCAAGCGATCCGAAGAGAAGACAAGCGAGTAGGTCCCAGTGTGAATGAGCCATCAGTGTTTAGCAGTCAGGACTCTCCTTGGTGCAGTATGTTTTGCATTTTTTATGACTGCCTATCACTGTCACAGTAATACATTTTTTTACAATTAACAATGCCATGAGTTGAACATTTATGACATACTAAACATTGTCCCTTAGAAATTATGTTATAGTATTAAACATGGATTTGAACATGAGGTTTAATCATCACATCACATCATTTAGTCAGAGGGGAAATTGAGAACTAGTTCACTTTCCTACTTCAGGAAGCTATAAGTTCCTTATAGCTGGAGTTTGCTAACAGTGTACAGTATTTAATACACACAGTATATGTAGCAGTGAAGACTTGTATGATAATAAGAGATTTCTGTCTTAGACACAATGCCTGATTTGAATTACATTTCTTAAAATGTCATAGTTGATGTTACCCTTGCTTAAGTTTAGTGAAGAACCGTCGGCACATGAATCTAATTCAGTAACTATATAAATGAAAAAATGGCCACTGTCACTGTCTCTGTGGGTACTGACAATGCTTTATTTTAGTACTGATACTAAAATTTGTGTTAGCACACAAACAATTTCATCTTGTGTCTTGCTTCATGCAGTAGCACTGACACATACTGATATGAGGTTTAACACAAAAAGCAATTTTATAGCATCGGCTTACTTCCTGAAACCCTCCATAACACTAGCACACCCACCTTGGTCAGTTTTGGTAGCAGGCTTCCAGTTCTCTGCACTGATCACAGGCAAGCACACCTGGCCCTTCTCATCGATGTTGGGGTGGTAGATCTTTGTCTTGAATGTGATCTTAGGAGGCTTGAAAGGGTACTCAGTGGGGAAAATGATTTCAATCCTGAACGCTCCTTTGTCATAAGGAGGGTTGTCCTGAAAGGGAGTGGAGGTGGTTAGTGAAGGAACTACCTTCCAACAGATGTCAGAGCAGTCAAACAACCACCAGTACTTACAGGAACAATGAGCCCTTGCCATGACAATATGTTCGATTCCTCAACTTGAATGTTTCTGAAGTTTTTCATTCCAGACTTGCGAATCTCGTCGAGTTCCTGAGACAACAAGCATACACAAGGACTTGTAGTGTTAATACAGCAGTGGCTCGCACTGTGAATTGATTTAACATATATCCCACAGTGTGACTTTTGACTTGGCAAAATTAAAGATGGGAGAATTATTGCTTCTGATTACGGTTCATAATCCCGTTCGAATAAGTTTCATCTAAACCAGGAAATTCGTTGCGAGGGACCAGGCCTCTCTCCCAGGGCGAGCAGCAGTCACAATCTACGTGACTTTTACTGTCACATCGTCTAGAAACCTCCTCGTCCTGGGAATTGCAGCCTGTCGCTATATTGTTCAATTTGAAAAATCCAAACAGTAAAATATAAGCTACACAATGCATTTTGTTAATCCGTCAGTTTTTATATTGTACTGTGTTTTTCAAGTTGGACAGATTCGAGTGAATAAACAACGTCAGAAGCCGTTTACTGTCTTTCGGTCTCGATGGTTTCGGTTTTGTCTCGGCTTGTCGATGCTAACCACAGTGCTCCGTGATGTGCCCGTTTCCCACTGTTATCGGCCATATAACGAAGAACTTACAAAAAATACCTCATAAATGGTAATTAAACCGTGTGTCTTCTTGGAATAAGTGGACAGAAGATTTAAAAGAGACACTAACAACCTAACGCTGATCACATGCAAACAAATTTAGCATAAGTTCACACAGACCGTGCGCAATATGCTACCATCACTAAAAATCAAACTGACATTTACTGTCTGTCGCTTGCAGTAATGGAAAATGTTGGCCCTAGATTTAGACAAAGTTCACCTCCACCCATTCCCGAACGACTAACTCCAAACCTGGCTAACTTTGAGTTTAGCGGACTCACTGGCTAGCTAGCTAAACGCAGCTAAGATCTGGGGATAGCAATTTAGCTGATTAGCAAACGCCTTACGCCGAAGAAATCCGTACACGGTCTTACGTTGGCCACATCTAAAGTCACTATCTCAGTCACACAACCTATGTCTCTCTATCGTCTAATATCGGGTAGAAAATTAAAGATCAGCTGCTTGGTGGTCTTTGGAAGGCTCACTCTGTACTCTCTGGCCTAATTTCCCGGTGCTTTGGTGCCTAACGTTAATATGTGGTCAGCTAGGTGGCCAGTAGTGACCTCTCTTATTAAGTCTACAGCTGAAGACGGACACTAGTTGTGTCCCCACACAAAGGTATTATCTTACATAAGGTTATGCGAAGAACAGACGTGCTTCTATCAATAGCCACCAATGTGTCTTTACACATTACAAATTATCTGAAAATAACAGAATCGGGAGATTTACCTTGGACAGCCTCCTGCTCGCCGCCATCTTGAAACTACTGTATGTTCCCAGAATACACAGCGCGGTGAATATGGGTCTGTTCCTGGGCTGAGGATCAGGTCAGCCGTCAGCCTGGCGCTCCTCTGAAACAACAGGAAAACTTTACATGACAAACCCACGAAAACAAACAAACAAACAAGCATTAATATCATTTTAACGCGGTTCGTCAGGTTAACACGGCTTCTTCTCGACCTGCTAACTAGATGTCACCTGACCCACAGGATCCATATATGAGTCTGCAAATATTACAAAGCTGTATTCTGTACTCTAATGATTTAAAGCATTTGAAACAATACTTGTTTGAAGTTATAGCCTATGAAATACAATGAAAATAGTTCTGCATAGCAATTTGGATAAAAACACTATGTGGTAAACAATAAAGAACAACCTGTGGCTGCATTTTGCAATTATCAGTAGAGAAAAACACCTTTTTAATTTGTTTACATTCTTGTTTGCAAGTTTACATTCTATATTTTGTTAAAAAATGGACTCTTTCTTTCAGTAATTAATTGTGATTGACATTAGTATTTCAGGGTATACAGGGTTAGTATTGCAAACAATTAGTGTTTCACCTGCAGGTGATAGGTGCCCATCTCAAGGACAAAATGGATTCAAACTATCTAAATCCAGGGCCATGTTGATAAGGAAAAGAAAAGTAATGGACAAGATTTGCTTCTTTCTGGATGGCATCGTAAACACATCCATCCTCATGAGACCAGGCAAGAGTATAGGCAAGATCTTTGACTGTGGCTTCAGTGATGGGCTCAAGCAACCATCAAGGAGTTAGAGACTTTGCTCACAACAGTAGAGAAGTCTGGCTTATCAAGTAGTCATGGCTTGGCTCTACCAATATGATATCCTACCTTGGGTCTTCTGGTCGCTGCTGGTGTATGAGGTAACCCTGTCAACAGTAGAGACTTTGGAGAGTATGATCAGCAGCTGTTATTGCAGATGGCCATGTCTGCAGTGCAGCGCTGTACAGGAGGACCATCAAACTCCAGCTTCTGTTCAGTAGCCTTGATTAGGAGTTCAGTGCTTCAGTAAGATTCCAGGGGCTTCAGAGTAGCTTCAGCAGGCATTATGGTCTGGGCAGGTAGGAACTGGAGAGCCAATGATGGCCTCAAGTTTGCAGAGTGTTGACTGAGACACAAAAGTTTGGTGGGCGCAGTTACAAGATAAAGGGCAGGGCTGGGAACCATATCGTTATAAAGTCCTCCATAGAGGGCTTCCAGATGGCTTTGGATCAGGAATAATGATTCATGAACTGAAGCTACTGGAACACAAGCTGCAGTCTTGTCTGGCCTGGCCATGTCACCTGAGCTGGGGTGTTTGATGTTGCAAGACCTGAAACACCCAACGACCTCTGAAGTTTGCTTCAGAAGAAATTCAAACAATTTAAACAAATGAACACAAGTAGCATTTGGGCCTGTATCACAAACCCTCAGGTAAGGATAGCAGAGATATCTAAGCCAACATGTGTCATAAAAGGCTCCCATGTTCAGCAGAAAGCATGGTCCTTACCATGCAATTTATATGTCAAACAGTCCAGTGAGACCTTCCCTGTACAATCCTATGCCATTGTGTTTTAGATGGACTTTTTGGAGGGGCAGACATAATGGGTCACCCTCTGTATTGGCTGACTGAATCTTATTCATTTCCAGCCTTATCATCTGCCAGAATTACTGAATTTTTCTGCATGACCACAGGCAATGGGTGAGGCTACCTATGTCACTGTGGGGATAAGCCAGTGTAAATTTTGGCAGGGTAAGCACTGTGTAGAATCATCAGCTGATTTGCTGTCACGCTGTTACAGTCATCCAACAACATCCATTTTCACACTTCTCCAAGCATTGTTCTATACATCACCTGTGATGTTTCTCTCAGTGAGAAGTGTTTCCAGTATTATATCCTTCATGCATGCTGTGGAAGGAGCTAACAGAGCTGCTAAGCTGAGATATAAAAGGCTGTTTCTCAGAACTTGAAATGTTGGTGTCATGGTTTTTGAGATTTGTGAAATTTCTTACATTTTTCCTGTGTTTCCCTTTCTGTGTCCTCCCTTGTGTGTTTTCTCATTACTTCCTGTTTTGTTTTGTGGATGGACTTCCCTTGGGTGTCTCCATTTGTTTTGTTTTCTGTCTCTGCCCTTTTCTCCTTTTGATTGTTGACACCACCCTGGTTGCTTTCACTTTTGTCTCATCTCCTCGTGTGTTTAGTCAGTAGCTGTGTTTCCATGAGCAATTTTTTCATGATCAGATTAAGTTCCTTCAGATCAGTCAGAAAAAAGTTTCTGTACACATGGATGCTTGAAGACAGAGGCCATTTCTCAATACAAAGTATGCAAGTCTGTACTCACATACTCGGCAACAATGTACTTGCAAGTGGAACTCTGAAGTGCAATTCAACTGCCAGGGTACTTAATGACGTCACATCTCCGCTCGGCTGTGATTTTAATCTGTACCGATGTTAACATTAAAGTCAACTTAAATAGATTTAAACATGAATGTTGCCCTCAGCCAAACAGATTTGCTCAGAAACAAATGTAGATTCACATGGACACTGTTAGATTTACACTAAATGACTTGTATCTCATGAGTAACCACTTCAGAGAACCATATCAAAATTTTAAACAACGTAATTCTCCCACCAAAGCCCAAGGAAGTCCACTTCAAAACCAGAAATGATGTCTATCCTTCTGCAGAGTTTTTAAGAGTTCGCTTTGGGTTCGACAGCATTCTAACCCGAACCCATATTGACACCAATGAACATTTATTATATCGCTGTAAGTTTTCTGATGCTTTCTGGAATGACATGCATTTCAAGATGTGTCCACAATTTGAGCATCTTACTGAATTCAGGGAAGAGGATACTCTTTGGGATGTTAATTAAAAATGGGTCACAGTGGGTCTAGTAATTAATACAACTATCCTCCTTGGGAAATTCTTCATACATAAACACAAATTCCTAAAGACTCAACCAAAATTTTTCATATTCCACAAGCAACTGTGCAATTACATATTATCTATAAAGTTAATGAAGAAAACAATTGCTAAAAATTTCACAATAACACCCAATGTGTCTTCTCCTTGTCTTTTTGGTTAGTCTCCTGCCTCGTCTCTCTGTCTCCCTGGATTACTTCAGATTGTACTTTGGTTTGATCTTTGTTTGGATTATGTTTTCCCCATGTGAATTACTTCATTTGGACTGTTTGGGTTTTTTTCTTGCTTTTAACACCTTTCGTTCCCCTTGTTTAAAGTTACATTTTGCTCTCCTAGTCTGCATTTGGGTCCAGGTTTTCAGCATTCCTCAAACTATTGACTGTCAAGGATTGTAGTCTCCCTATTAAAACAGTCCCTTACCCTTACCTAATGGAAGTCCTGCTTTTGAAGATTTTACTTTTCAATTAACTGACTAAACAACACTAAAGTCGATCCTTCCAGTGAGTCAAACTTTAGAGATCTCTTCAATTGCCCAAACTATAAACCGTCTGTTATTCCAAGAAGTAAGAAGTGGAGGTTGTCACAATTGGAGTAAAGACAGATGTGACCCTTGACCTGCCCTCTAATTTTCTGGTGGATTGCCATGCTGTAAGAGTAGAGACAGTAATTTGGTGGTAACAAGTTGGTTTGAACAATTTAAGGTTTGAAAGAAATAATGTAATTTTTTTTAAAGGGAATAGACAATGAAATTTCTACATCAGCCCAAAGATGTGGACTTATTGTGTACCCAGTCAGCTATAATGCACAGATGGGAGCTCAGCTGATACTTTGTGGGGGTCACGATCTTCCTCTCAAGATGAGAGGCATAGTGTGGCTACTTTGAGGTGTGGCTTCTCTTTAGCCCATGTAACTGAGCTAAACCAGCTCGCTAGTCTTGTGATAACTCTGTGAGAACATGATTGGCACCATTTAGATTGGATATAGTGACCTAGGCAGGATGTTCACTTTTAGAAGTGCAACACAGTCTAGCCAACAAATGAAGAGTGTTGTATCTCTCTAGATCCAACATAAACTGTTAAATACAGGGACAAAATTTGTTTTAGACATCTGGTTAGAAATTGGTGTAATATGTATTCCTAGGTAGACAAAGGCATTTGGGTGTTATTGGGAGAACAAATAAGTTCAAATAAAAGACTTACTTCCAAAAAATGTGGGAACAAAGGGCGCTGCATGAGAACAGGAAGAATCCAAACAGTCTAAAAGAAGTCCAAACGAGGGAACTATAATCCACACAGAGACAAAAACAAACGTACAAACCTAGGCAATCCGGGGGAAAGGTCACAGAGAGACAACCCAATAATTAAGGAGGAACAGGGTGACACAACAAAACAGGAATCTTTTAACAATCCAATAAAACCAAGAGTGATGGAAGAAAATTATTTTATTCATAGTAATTGAAACCTTAAAAGATGCCTTTTAAGAAACAATGATAGAATTTTCAGTTTTGTCTAACAATGGTGCCACTTGCACATGTTTGCCAATACGCACTTCAAAAATTGCCGGGTTTTTTTCAGGTCACCCTGACCACAAACTCAAGACAGAGCCAAGAAGTATATGGAGAGGAGCAGTAATTAGCAGACAAGACACAGGTGAGCACAGCTGTGAGAGGGAAGACAACAAAGACAGGAAGTGAACTGAACATAAGAGAAAAAACTTACCAAAATAAAACAGGAACAGACAAAGTGACACCAAGAACCAAGACAGGGGAGACAGACAGTGAAACAAAGGGGGACATCCAAACATCAACAAACACAAAACTAACCAAAACTAAAACAAAAGCCAAAAAATAAGGTAACCCAACAACAAAAACTGAAACCACAAGGAATCACAACACTGGGGACTGTTTGAAGGGGAAAGCAAATGGAGTTTGAAATTTTTGGTATAAACTACTGAGAGAAATTGCCTCTGGTTTAACAAAATGTATTCTGTGTCGTGAGAAGGCATTAAACATATCAACGGTCTCAATGAGGGAAGGGATGGATACCTTAGGCTAAGTCAGAACAACAAAGACGCAAGCCACATAAAGGGTGCTCTGATGCTGCTACTCTGGACTGGTAAGTCCATGTATGTCCCTGTTCATTCAAACTGCCTCTGCAAGTGGCTCTATAGTCAGGGCAAATAGCAAAGGTGAGCCAGAGCAGAACCTGTGTGGTACCTCTCTGAATGTGAAAGTTTGGACATCACAAACCATCGGTGAGTTCTGCAGAGAGACGATTATTATAAAGTAACTTGATAAACTTTTCACTTGTACCAAAGGTATGCAATGTATGGAACAAATAAGGCCATTCAACACAGTCAAATGCTTTCTCCGCATCCAGAGAGAACACCAGACCATCTACTGATCACTACTGATAGAATCTACATAAGTCATAGGAGTTACGACCCTTGTTAAAGCCAGTTTGGACATCTTTACACCTTCCAACCATGTTGCCAGTATTTTAGAGAGGAGTTTCAAATCCACAACTGCAACAAAAAGCAGGTGCTTTAAGGCACCAACTTTCCTAACACAAAAGTTAAAACACTGTCCTTCTCTTAGTCCAGAGGAGCTGGAGGGAGAGGGCTCTTAGACAGAAAAAGAAAAATATCTGCTCAGGAAGCCAGGAGGCCTTGTCTTTATTCTGGCCTATTTATTTTACAGGGTGACGATAAAAACACTCCTCGATTTTAAATAAGTTATAGATCACCAAACCTAACTGTCAGTGACTTTTTCCTTTGGTGACATGTCAAGGACAATGTTTATGTACCACCACTACCCATGACTCAGGATGATCTGTAAGAATTGATCAATGAAGCTCTGCACACGATTATGCCAGATATGTTGCAAGATGTCTGGATGGACCGAGCTTGAAAGTCACACTGATGTTCACCAAGCAACGAGGGGGGCCCACACTGAGTGTCTATGACAAGACCACATCAAACTTTATTATTATATGCAACTGTAGCCACCATTATTGTAGCGACATTCATTTAACTTTTGATATAACTATTTGAAATCGAGGAGTGTTTTAGATATGACACCACAGTGATATGGTCCGCATACATAATCTGTACTCACGACCCAGTAGTAGCCTGATGTGTCCAACGTGAGTCAGAGAAACTTGAGACAGTCCAGTGTTTACAGATGATCAGCTGGAGTCACGTTCAGTGACTGGACGTACTGCTTCACTGCTGCCAGGTCAATGCACACCTTGGAGGAGCAGCGGCAGGTAACTTTGGGTGTGGCAGTGTAAACTTGCCTGAAAGTGGCTCCGATGGACTTCAGCCATGTTTTCCACACTATCAAATCCACATTATTTAAATCCCCTTCTCTTGCAGAGAATAGAGGCTGAGAAATCCTCAACAATCATCATCGTGGCAATCCTGTGTTTCAGAGCCTGCTTCTTTTTCCCCGTCTCTAATGATGCATTCATTACATGTTGTTTGTCCTCATAGTTGTGAAATCTCATTGTCTTGGAGTAGAGAGTGGCTTTGTGGCTAACAAGTGGTGTGCTCCCTCTAGCTTTGTCAGCTCCAACTTCGTTTCAATGTTCAGGATTGTTGGGAGCCAGGTCTTAAAGAAGTGCATCAGATCATCTCCCTGAGCCCACCCCAGAAGTCCGATGATGAAAATGTTCTTCCTTCTCCTTCTGTTCTCCATGTCGTCAGTGTGCTCCATCAAGTCATACACCTGTTTCTCCAGTCGGCTCAGCTTACTCTCAGCAGGATCCATGATGTCCTGCAATGCAGAAATCCTTGTTTCTGTTTCAGTTATCCACTTTTCAAGACTGTTGAGCTCTTCACAGTGTACATGTAAAAGTTGTGTGACTGGCCCCAGCTTCTCATCGATAATTTTAGATATAGTTTAGCTCAGGGGTCCCAAATCCTGATCCTGATCAGTTCCTCATCAAGCTCTGCAGAAGCCCGATAATGATCCTGATCATCTGAATCAGGTGTGTAGGAAGAAGGAAACATCTAAAACGTGCAGGATAGCGGCCCTGGTTTAGCTGGTCACTATATTTCAAAAAGCTTTTGTCTACATCTTCTTTGGAAATTTTATTTTTGCTGGTCCTAGAAAGTTCTTTACCTGTTGACATGATGAATACATACACATACCTCTTTCATGAGAGAAATGTCAAATATTGAGTTGGTCGATCAGTGGTTATCCTGCTACTGCTGATGAGCAACAACAACGGCATAGAAAACTAGTATGGCTGACAAAAGACAACAAAATGTGGTTTGTGTTCTACATCAAGAGTGAACCAGAGAAAAGAGCTTACAGGAAAGAAGGCTGTTAGATCTATGGAGGGAATGTCATCACAAAGATGAGCTGCAACACATGAGCAAACAGAGGTTAGCCACCCAAATTGGACAAATCAAGGTCAACATGGTGTTTGAAGCACAGCCCCAGCTGAAGAGCCTCAGGCAGAAATTAGTCTAGAGGTCACTACTCTCCAGGACACAATCCTAGAAATGTTGCTGCTGGACCAGAGGGAAGGAATAATGGCACATTTCCACTGCATGGTACCTACTCGCCTTGCCTCAGCTCAACTCGGTTTGTGTCGCGTTTCCACTGTAAAAAGTACCTGGAACTTAGTACCTGGCACAACTTTTTCCGTACCTCCTCTCCTGCAGTTCCAAAAAAGTACCTGGTCAGGTATGAGCAGGTACTAAAATCTTATTGGTTGGAATCGTCACTGAGTCACTGCGTCATCACTGTGCTGCCTGGAAACATTTATTCCTGCAAGCCGACGGTCTGCACGGTTATAGTCAGGAGTCACAAGCTTCTAGTAAGTTGGGAAAACATCCAAATAGATCAGTTTAATGTACAACAATAGCGCTTTAGTGCAACGTTAAAATTTTATTTATAAAAAAAAATGTGAGCTCTGAGCGCTGGTCGGTCCAACAGCTGACGGAGGTTGTAGTGAGAGCCCATACAAAACACTGGAGCAAGTTTTTAGCCAGGCTCTAACTTAATAAATTGAAGTTAAACCAACTAATTTCTCACCTGAAACAATCTTCAAACTGTTTCTGTGACACCACAACAGTTATTCTGAAGATTACTGAAGATCTCCTCCTTCACCTGACCACAGGCTGCACGGAGGAGTACTGCGCACTGATGATGCAATGAAACAGTGACGATTCTGACCAGTATGATTTATACCTGGCCGGGTCCTTGTTTGGAACTGCAAGAGAGCAGGTACTAAAAATGCAGTGGAAAAGTGTCATAATGGAGCTGAGACAAGAACTAACCCAGAAGAACAGGTAGAACTGGAGTGAATTGTGATAATAATAATAATAATAATCCAAAGTAAATGGGGAAGACTGGGGGTTTGTTGTCACAGGGTTTGTTGTCACATTGCAGTTATCTCCTCCATCAGAGGACACAGCTAAAAAGTGGAGTAGTAGTTTTCTTCCCTCACGTGGTGTCAGGTGTCACGTCCTGACTGAGAGGACAACAGGACACTGTGAGGAGGGATCAGCACCAACTAACCATTTCACACAACCCAAAGTAAAACATATCAACTTCATATGTTTCACAATAAACTTCATTCAGATATAAATCCTGACAGTGATAACAAGACTCCCAGTAGCAGCACTGGTCACACAGCCCCACAGCTGATGGTACCTCCACCAGGTGTTACTGTGGGGAGCAGGTGTTCTTCTGGGAAAGCTGTGTCTGTCACCACCCTGCACATCAGCCTGGTTCTGACCAAATACCTCATCACAGCACCTGGTCCTACATGAAGCTCGCTCTCCAAATGTGCTGTTGTGTATCTCAAGCGTCCGTTTGTGGAGTGTGTGCAGAAAAGTCTTCTTCCTCACCACTGTCCCTCACTGCTTCTCCTTGTGCGAAGTCTGCTGAATAGTTCCTGATGCACAGAGACACCATCTGCAGCAGGATGATGCTGTAGGTCTGTGGAGGTGCTCTGTGGCTTGTCTTTGACCAGTCTCACCATCCTCCACCTTTGCCTCTCTGATATTTTTCTTGGTTTGTCACCACTGGTCTGAAGAAGAGCTGTGCCTGTGTCCTCCTCTTCCTCACCATGTTCCTCACAGTGGAGACTGACAGAGGAGATCTCTGAGGGAGCTTCTCCTCAACCATCATGTTGAACAG
>OOFC01025037.1:0-14310 GCA_900323345.1 Pseudochromis fuscus | reverse complement strand
TCAACTGAACTTTGACCCAAAAGAGGCTCCATAGAGCTGAGGCAGATATTGTTTACACGATTAAAAAAAAAAAAAATTTTCCTTACTGGATGAACATTTAGAGGCACAAATATTAGTAAATATGTAAACATTGTATTTATAATCAAATAATTGATTAAAATATTTTGATTATCATCACAGCCCGATGGGCTAATTATGCGTGCAACCCAGCTTTTATTTTGGAAAAGCAGCAATGTGCCCTGAAGCATCCGATCTGCCGGGAATCGAAAAGAACAAGCTTTTATTTTGAAAAGAGCGAGTAGGACGAGAGGGACTCGGTGATGGCGGACTGAACAGCAACAGCCATTTTTGTAGCGATTTTAATGGGAGCACAACACACGAAGCTTTTGGTTATATCTTAATAACATCCAGGGTTATATTCTGTAACTTTACACGGTTATATTTCGGTTTAGCTTAAGCGTTAGCCGCACGCGCGTCGTGGTCGAAGGTAAGACTGCTAGCTTGGATGCTGGTTAGCGTTAGCCTGACAGAGGTTAGCCTCTGTGCTCGGAGGAGTTGTGTTAGTGTGTGAAACTTTTGAGGAACATAATAGATTGTTTGTTGAATGCTGATGGACTGTCGGAGTGTGTAGAGACTCGGGAGACCGTCGTGGAGTCTTAGCTAAAGTTAGCATGTGTACTAACGGTAAATACCTGAAAACCAGATTGAACACGTTGTCGTTCACAGGTGTTATAATTTGATTTTCTGTTTTATAGCCCAGTTATACAGCTTCAAAGCTGTATTGAAATGTTTTATTTAGGGGTGGAACTCGATTAAAAAAATATATAATTAATTAGAGGCTTTGTAATTGATTACCCTCCATTAATCGCTTTTTAATTACGTAACAAGATTCAAAGATTTTAGTTGTCACATACTCGGAATGAGCAGTTATATGCAACAAACTGTAAGACTGTGTGGAGATGAGCAATTGAATAAGAGCAACAATATATTAACAAACATAAGCGATCTAATGAAAAAGAGCAGCCTGCACAGGGACAGATATTGGAAAAATCTGTGCAATGGTCTGACTTGTGCCAAAAATGTCATTATGCATTTGTTCATGTGTATCAAGTTCCAGTTGTTGTGGTGTATGGTTATGTTTTGGCCATGAGAAGGTCAGAGTTCACAGTTTTTACAGCTTGATGTACTCATTTACAGAAACACTTTTTTTTAGGTTAAAGACCTTGAGATCTTTCAAACATCTAAAAGTCTGTCTCACTCGAGGTGACACTCACTCCTGTTAAAACAAACTGTTATGTTTTGCCTGCAGTCTGTGCTTCTTGTAACAATAAATCTCCACTTTACTTTAAGGTTGACAATATGTCAAGACCACGGTCTCGATCGCCACATTACAGGTAAATCTGCTGTGATTTCAGTCATTTGCTGTCAGCGGCTTTGGTTTTATTTTTGAAGGTTGACAATTTAGTTTCTGTTTTACATTTGGTAAAATTATTTTTTTTTCCCCTTATTCAGGAGGTTTCCATGGGAGGAACCTGACTTTGATCCTCACACAGTTCTTGCAGAACTGGATGGGATCCCGATGGACAGGAGTCTGCGCCTCAGAGAAGGTCCTGAAGAACCCAGGGACTATTTCAGGGAAAAGATGTACCTAGAAGGCCGGAGAAGATCCCCTTCTTTTTCAAACGATGACCAGTTTGGGCGTCAGCGTCATCCAGACCACAAGGAGTTTTACCACAGGAGGGTGTCGCCGCCTCCTGATGAGATGCATTATGAAGACCGCAGAGGTCCCCCACCAGGAGATGGAGAGAGACGCAGAGGAGGGCTCAGAGGACACTTCCAGAGTTTTGAAAACAGGAGGAGGTCGCCACAGTCGCCTCCGAGGTTAATGAGGGAGCGATTGCCGTCGGCACAAAGGTCTAACTTAGATTACCAGCAGAGAGAGTCGGGGATGGGCTGGAGGAGAGAGGAGCAGGATAGAAGTCGAGGAAGGTTCAGAGACCTGAGTCCCAGGTCAGAAGAGCAAAGAGGAGGAGCTGACAGGGGACGAGGAAGAAGGAACCCTCAGTTTCCTAATCAAAGACAAAGAGAGAACCCACACCAGGAGAGGAGTCCTCCTTTCAAAAGGCAAAGAAGAGAAATGGATGAAGCCGATCGTCTTGGGTAAATTTTAAGCAAAATGCTTTGCAGCGCTATCGGGAAACGACGATTGCAGAGGATTCTCGTCTTTCTTATTTTCCGTAGAGAAATCTTCCTCACTGTTTGTCTTCATGCTTTATTTTCACTAATACACTGTGCTAGTGTAGCCCATCGTGCATGACTTAAGACTTCTCTTTCTTGGCAAGTTTCTCTGAAAAACTTCAATTTCTGCATGTTTTCTGTTGAATGAACTTTAGCTGTTAATCGCAGTTTTAAAGTTTGTTGCAGTGGTAATTCGTAAATCAAAAATAAATATGTGAGGTAAATCCAATTCTAATGTTTACTGTAAATGTAAAACTAAATTTAAAGATGCAACAGTTCATGTATGATTGTTGAACCGTGTCACCTCCTCTTATGCCATCACAGGTTCAGGAATGAGGAGGACTTTGGGGAACAGGGTTACTCAGTGGACACACCCAGAGGTGGGTTTGGAGGAGGAACTCAGGGGAAGCTCCCTGCTGGAAACTTCCGACCTCTCATCATCGAGCATGATCACGGCAGAGAAATGCGGTGGAAACACTTTGACAATCACAGGGATGCTGCTCCTAACTTTGATCGTCCGAGGAGCCCCCGTCCAAAGGGCTCCTCTCAGGAGCATTTCAGGACACAAGACAACAGGTCCGACGTCCGGGAAGACGCTCGAGAACGCCCTTTTCAAGATGATTTCAGAAAGTCCAATTATGAATCCAGGAGGAGCCCGATGCCGCAGGACAGACCAAACACCATGAGATACAGTAATCGAGATGGTCCCATGAACCACAGGGGGAGGGGCAGAGCCCACCCACTGAGGAGGAGGTACAACCAGGATCAAGGTGGAAAGAGTGGACCTCCCAGGAACCAGCCACGCTCACAGCAGTCCTCCCAGGGATACCAGGATCTTGCTGATGAAGAGCAGGGACCAGGATACCAAAAGTTCAGGGAGGATTATGAGGATGTGGTGGAAGAGAAGTCTGATTGGGAAGAAGACAGAGCTCAACAGTGGGAACCAAACAGGCCTGGAAGTCTGGACCGACAACCACAGAGGGATCTGGATCCTAAAATGCCCCGTCAGAGGGAGCGGGGATGGAAGGAACAGAAACCCGATAACGTGACCGTTGTAACGGAGGAAACCCTAACCATCAAAGTCGACATGAGTCGGCCCGTAAACCAAAACAGGTAGAGTATTTTTAATCACGTTACCACAGGTGAGGGGTGAAAGTTCACACTTCCTTTTTCTAAACTTGTGAAGAAAATAAACAACAGAGAAACAACCACTTGAAGACTGAAGACTGGTTTTGAAGAGACTGTACAGTCAACATGTCACCTGATGCACAGATGGATGTGGAAGAAAGTGTTGTGATAGTGGAAACTCTGCAGGTGCTGAATCACATCGACTGTTACATCACACGACCTGATGCTTCAGATGTTCCTCCAAGTGAAAATACATTTTCATCCAACGATGAACCTGAGACCTGACACCAGGGAGATGCTCTTGCTTCTTTGGGAACGTTTCAGGAAAGCGATGGTGTTGTAAACAAGCCGTCATCTGCTTTTCAGAAGATCAAGATAAACTTCATTAACGCACAAGGTAGGACGTTGGTCTTGGGCTGACCACCCAGAAAAACAGCCAACTCACTCAGCACTGGGTAGTTGGGATTTTACTGGAAATAAATGGCACCAGTGAGATGGAAGAAGCTGGTATTTGATCATGAATCAAGATGCAGAGAAGTGCAGATCCTGAATCTGCTCTTACTGATGGAAAAATTTAAATACGAGACGGATTTATTTAACATCCACAACATTTATTGTCACTCGGAAAACTGAACTGAAGATGGTGGACGTGATGTTTAACAGGATATCTGTCTACACTCTACACCTGAGCAGAAGTTGTGCAGCGTCTGTGTTTGTGTCAACAATCATACAACATTCAGGACTATGTCTGTGGACCACTGTACAGCCTCAGTTCTGTGAAGCTGGAAAACACCTTGGAAACAGGCATCAGTTCCCTGTTTTGAAAGTTTTGTTGATATTTGAAAAGGTCAAACTCAAAACTCCACCTGTTGCAGTTTTTGGGACGTTGAAAACTGCACGAAGGTTTTATTTTATTTTCCTTGTTCGGAGAAAGATTTTTACCCACAGATGAACATCATCATTCTACTAATCTGTCCAATCAGTGTAGCAGACGACTGCTGAGGCCTCTGATTGGGCAGCTGTGACTTTCTGAAGCTTTTGAAGAAACTTGTGTTGCAGTTAAAGACAAAGTGAGTGAACAGAGCTGAAGAGGAAACATCTGTTCACTGCTGCTGTTTCAGGAGGAGAGTCAAACATCACTGACACACAGTAACAGAGTCTGATGGGAACAGAGTGACAGTCACGGGCATGTTAACCTGGACACAACAAGGACGTCCGAAGTAACCATGACCAGTCACCACAGAGAGGAGTCATCCATTGAAGGAAGAAAACCACATCCTGAGGCCTCTGAGTGTTTAACAGCAGGAATCAAGACATGTGAGAAGATGATGAGTTTTATTGGATGGAAGCTGTCGGGCCTCAAGTCGACTTCAGGAAGGAACAAACATGGAGACGATCACAGACGGAGGCCAAGTCAAGAAGTTGTGTGGATGAACAGATTTAAGCAGAGATGAACTTCTGCTTCAACATGCTGGTGGGAAACCAGTGTAAATGGAAACACTGTCTTTTTGAGAAGAGGATTCAGAGCAGATCAATGATGTGGATCCAAAGAGGAGCAGACAGACATGAAGACGACAGAGTCTTTGTTCAACAAGATACATGGATGGAGAGAGATGGAGAGAGATGGGAGAACAGAGCCCGACCTGTGGATCAGTTTCCAGTCTGGATAAAATGAAGACCAACATGAAACTCATCAGCATGACATGAAGCTTCACAACTTAAACACGATCATATGAGGATGACAAAGACGACGACATGATGCTGAATGATAAGAACAGGGTTTCTACAGGGTCTTAAAGTATTGAATTTACAAATCTGCCAATTACTACCTTAAAAAGTCTTAAACTTGATGTGGTAGCTCTGAAGTTATGTTGCTATGAGCGTGTTTGCTGTGTTGAGCTTCAGTGTGTCGGGAAATGTCCAAGCTGCAAAGACGATAACGTTACTCTGCTCAGTTCAACCTGAACCAGCCCGACAACCAGTTCACTAACTTTGCAGCCCTGGTGAGAAATGATCAGACCCTCACACTCTGTACATACACACACACACACACACACACACACACACACACACACACACACACACAGTTCTGTGGACAGTATGGATGTAATATTCAGTAAAATACATTTTCCTAAATTTTAGGAGTCACTAATTTTTGCCCGTAAGGCTGTGAATTGAACATTAAGTTCTCTTCTAAGTCGTCTTAAAAGTGTTAAATCTAACCTGTAGGAACCTGTGAGAAAGGGAGGAAGTGCTGAGTCATCAGTGCAGAAGAAGACGATGTGAAATCCATGAGATGTAAATGAAGATTTCTGTTGTGAAGAAGAAATTAAAGCCGTAAACTGATGGAAGTGTTGTACGGAGTGATGTACAGGTCGAAATGTGGCCTCGGAGCTGGGAGTGTAAAAAAATCATCATCTAAAGGAAGAAGATTGATCTGCTATTGTCATGGATCAGAGAAAAGAATAAATCCGACCCTGGACGTCATGATTCACGGTGACGTCAGAGGAAGAAAAACTTCATTATTGCTACAGGAACAAAGTGACTCCATGAACAGCAGCATCACTCAGGCTGGCAGGTGGAAAACTCAGAGGAGGAAGATCATCATCATCATCATCATCAACTTCACTGTCAAATGGAAGAAGAGATTCAGCTCCTACAAGAAACGAGCATCATGAGGACGACAGGAAGTGATGTACGTTTGTTGAGAGTTGAAACACGACTGGAGACACTGAGAAGTGGCTGAAACCGAGCTCCACAGTCGTCCAATCAAAGTGAAGATCTCATGGATCAAACAAGAAAAGAAGTGTGAACTTTCTCCCAAACTTTTCCTCACCTGTCTGTTTAAACTGAAGGGACATGTAGATCTCCTCTGGCTTTTACATTTCTATAAAAATATGATACAAGTAGGTGTGATTCTGTGTGAACATCTTTTTAGTCAGAGTTAAAGTTGTAGTTGTGAACGTGGTCAGTTGTGACTTTTAAAGGTAAGTGTTGGGTAAGGTAAACATGTTTTATTTTTCAAATCATACACAGTAAATGACCAGTTGATGTTTTCCACAGTAAATGATCATTTCTCAAACTCAAAGATTTAAATTAATAGAAGAAGTTGTCATGTACCAATACCTCAGCTTTCTCACAACATCCTGACTTTACTGTGGGACGTAAACATTAAACATTATCATCTGTGTCAGGCTGATTTTTATTTTCTGGAGGTGATGGAAACTTTCCTGTTGGTGTTGATCTTCCTCCTCTTCTTCCTCGCCTGCAGCTCGCTGTGTTACTCCTCAGACCGGCAGCTCTCCTTAGACCTGGTCAACGTCGGGCGCCAGCGTCTGGACTTCCTGCCCATGTTGGAGCACTCGGGGACGTACCGGGAGACCGCCATGCACACCGGGATGTTCGCCCAGGAGATCATCACTCTGGTGCATCTGGTCAAAGGTGAGACAAGGATTCAGTCACACACTGGACTGGAGGAGGAGGAGGATGAGGGAACACATCGTCCTGATGTTTCATGCTAGCTTATCTGTGTTTCAGTGTCAGGAAACTGTCTGTTGTCTGTTTCCAGATCAGTATTTCAGAGACGACGGGGTCACCCTGAACGAACGTTTCTCCGCTCCACAGAAAGGAAGCTACTCTGACGAGGAGGAGGAGGTGGAGGAGCTGACCTTGGACCAGAGGTTCAGCTCCAACCGGTAGGTCGAGCATGAACTCAGTCTCTGAACTTTATAGATGGTGATGTTTTGTCTGTGAAGGTCAATGAGAGCCTGAATCACTGTGTGAAACATGAGGACGAGAAGACACCTTCAGTTCGATTGTCCTCAGTCTAAAACAAACCACCTCCATCCCTCTGAACCTGTGTTTTTATTTCTGTGGACTATCAACAAGTTTTGTTTTATTTCCATCGTACTGATCTGTGCAGGTTCATTCAGACATGTTGTACTTCCTGATCTGATCCAGATTATTAACTCTGCTTCCTCCTCTGCAGAGGCTTCAATTTAAATATGAACTCATTACTGGACGACGATGATGAGCCTCTGTTCTCCAGACTGGGACCCATGCAGGTGAGTCAGCAGACATCAGGACCTGCAGTGGCTTTGATTGTCTCACTAATTGTGTTGTGTCGTGATGACAGGGTTTGAACCAGCAGCCGGTCCGAGGCCCCGGAGACCTGAGGCACGACCTGGAGAGGAGGCGGCAGGAGAAACTGGAGGGAGTGAAGGTGACCATCCCGGGACACAGTGTGTCCCAGCAGTCCATGGGGACAGTCAGGTGACACCACACTCCTCTTCCTGCTTCACCTTCTTCTTGTTGTTTACCCTCCACTAGATACTGTTTAGTTCAAACCTTTTTTATTGTTTCCTTTCAGTTTATATCAACAAGCTTGTAAATGCAGCTGTTAGCCTGTCTGTGCAGTGTTTCACATGTTGATCATGTGATGTGTTTAAGGTGATGGTACAAGTGTTTGACTGAGGTGTTGTTGGACTGTTGTGTGGCAGTGAGTCTGATGTGGACTACAGCGACAAGATGGAGATGGACCAGGAAGGATTCTCCGGCTGGTCGGAGGAACCAAACCGGAGGCGAGACGGCAGGATGGTGAGTGTCCAGGAGTCAGGTCCACGTGTTTGACGACTGTAAATAACCAGAGGGACTGTTTAAACTGTGTGTGTCTCCTGCAGGGACCAAGGAGAGGAGTTTCAAACAGACTGAACACAGGAGTCCAACGCAGGAACAATCGGTTTGGAAATCGACGACACAACATGCAAACAGGTACTGTCAACACCCTGCACATGAATACAGCCACAGAGGAAGAAAGCAGGAAATACACTTTCTGTGCTGCATGTGATGGAGATTTATTCATCTGCTGCTTTTTGTTTGATTCATTCAGTTTAAAACACCACAACACATCAGGATCTTTGTTACATTACAAACACTTGCTGCTCTGCTCCATTCCCACATCCAAACACCAGATTAGCATCAGATTGTTTTATTGATGGGTCAGTGTTGGTGCAGTACTGATAGAAATACTGTAGAGCGCCCTCTGCTGGATCACAAGGTAAACTACTTCTCATGGTCAGAGAGACGCTGCAGCCTCCGTTCAGACAAATCTCCTCATTTCAAACCCAGACAGACCTCATGTGTTTCCACTGCTGCTTATTGGACCTGTGAAGACTGTTTACTCTGAGGTGTCTTCATCAAACTCCCATCCCCTGAAAAATGAAGAAATGCCCCTCAGCTGTTTGTTGAATCCAGACCAGTTTGACCAGCTCCCGTCCAAACGGCTCCAGCTGCTATCCCGGGCTCACTGTGACACATTTAGTCAGATTTATTCCGAGTTAAACTCCCGTTGTGTAACCGCCCTCTGCCGCGCTCCCCGTCGGGCAGCTTCACGCTGAGTCTGTGAGGAGTCGTGGAATATTCCCCGTGACCTCTGACCTGCTGACACGTTACTGTTTTAAGGAGGTTTCCCCCGCGGCCTCCTCCTGCTGATGTAATCACACCTGAGCTCATCCAATCCCCTCCTCCTCCTCCTCCTCTTCCTCCTCTTCCTCCTCCATTCACTCCTAAATCCTCTGGTAGTGTTGGTCCTCTCTGCTCTGACCTGATTCCTCTGACCTCTGACCTCTGGTCTTTATGTTTCTCTGCTGTTCAGGTCCTAACTGGTGATCGGGGTCTGGAGGAGTGTTGGCCTCATGATGGATTAAACCATGAGCGATGATGTCGTATGAAACTGTGAAGAAGTGTGTGCTCTGAGAACAGATGGACTGATTCATGATGAGACCTGCAGAGCTTCATCCACTGTCTCTGATGTGTCCTCATCAGTCTCTGTCTCTGTCACCCATTTCACTTTGATTTCTTTTAATGTAAAAGTTTGATTCTGATGTTTTTCACTTCAAGCGGTTGAACTGAGCGGGTCTGTTCACATCCTGCTGGGTGAAGTCTGAATGTTGAAACCAGATCTGATGGAAGTTAAACTGAACAAATCACTACACAGCTGATCTGATCTGATCTCATCCTGCTGTCTGCTCAGTAACGAGCTCCGTTTAACTTCTTCAAAGATTTGTGTTGATGCCAATAAACAGAAGTGTTGTTCTACTCTGAGTCCTGCTTTTCTTCTGTCTTCACCAAAGATCAAGGATCCATGTGTCACATACACACATGGACACAGTGTTGACATCAACATAGGAAAAAGTTACAAATTTACAAGATCAAACCTGTAACATGATACTTCACAGTGCAGCAGCTGAGGATCTGACTTTCTTTAATAATAATAATTCACACATGAAATGCAGCAACAAGGTTCACTACACTAAGATGAAAGGAGTGAAAATGAATGTACAAAATAGAATTGAATAGAACAGAAATACAGTTGGAAATATATTTTTTAAATCATAGAATAAAAGATTTCAAAGTAAAATGTAGAAAATACTTTGTTCAGATGGAATAAGAGAATTTAAAAGTGCAAAGGGAAGGATTTAAAATGTGTGCAGCTCAGAAAAGCTTTTAAATACATGAAATGTGTTTCTAAATCCTGCTGTAAAGTGATGTTTAGTCAGATGTTTGATCCAGTTCTGCGAAGTGAAGCCGACTTCTTGTTTCCATGTAATTTTCTGACTTGTTTCCTTCTTCTCTGTAATTTAACATTTTCAACCTACACTGACCCTGGTGTGTTGTAAATCTGGTTTTGCAGCAACGTTAAATTATAAACGTGTGTCGTACATATGGTCGTGATGGAGAAGTTCACGTTCAACTATTTTAAAATCTGATTTCTGCCACAAATGAAAAGAAGCATTAAACACATTCAGTTTGATTCATCTGTATCATCAGTCAAAGACCAACACACACACACACACACACACACACACCTCTGTTCAGTCAAATGTATTTTGAAATAAATCCTTTATTTCAAGCACTGTGTGAAAATATGCAATAAAAAACAGTTTGAGAAACATCAGAAGAAATATTTGTATTTGCTGTTCAGTTGCATTTCCTGACACTCGGTCCCTAAACTGTGACGTTATGTTCAAGACATTGTAGGTGAAGTGACATGAAAACATGTTATAATACATGAGGGGGACTCGTGTTCAGAACTGAAAATAAATCCACATATTTTCAAGAGAAAAACCAAAATGTTTTCAGAAAGATGTTTTACAGTCATGCACACAAAGAAACTCATTTAATATGAAATTAAATGAATGTAATTGTATCACTTTGATAATATGTGTAAAGTGTTTAGTTGATCCAGATCCTCAAAGTGAAGTGATGATTGTTTCTGGACAAACAAACGCACAAAAATTAGTTCATTCAAAATAAATTTGTGACAATAATTTCAGAAGTTTTTCCTCCAACATTTCAAAAGTTATTACATCAAGAGAATATTCAGGTTTGTTCTTGTAAATCTGTAACTTTAACATCAGACATGTGGAGTTATTTCTTGTAATATAACCTCTTTATTTGTTCTCACGCGATGTGGTATTAACAGGATGTCACCTGTTGGTTTGTGGACTCTTATTTTGAAGCCTGGAGTTTGGTATTTGAGCATTGACCATATTTGGATATGAAGGGAGGAGTGAGGAGGCGGGTCTGACCCTTGAATCCAATGAGTTTCTTGGAGCTGGCCTCTAGTGGCCGTCAGTGGTATTGCACTTGATGTTTGCTTTGTCCAGTCTACGTCTTCAACACCAGTTACAGTCCAGTGTAAAACTGTGACTGTCGCCATGACAACAGAGCTGCTGTATCACCACAACAACGTCATCGCAGCGTCACTGTTCAGGCAGCAGCTCTCAGCTTCACACTGAGGATCATGCAGCAGCAGGAGTCAGGATGTGTCTGTGCAGCAGCAGCAGCAGCAGCAGCAGGTGTTTTTGGAGGCGGGGCCAAGGTGAGAGCTGCAGGTACAAGGCACAGAGAGAAGAGGCTGCAGCTCTGTAACTGCAGTCAAATGGATCAAGGTTTGAATCTGGAAAAACTTCAGATCTATTCATGTGTAGTTTCCCAGCAGTGACAGGTCAGCTGAGAGCTTCAGACGGCAGCTTCACAGATCTCTGATCAACTAATCAAGTACTCCACAGCACCAGCCGTCAGCCAGCGAGGAGGCTGCCGGTCCTCCAGCCCTGCAGACCCTGCAGGACCCCGAGGACGTCTGGGAGTCCTTCAGCAGGGTACAGGTGAGTCAGGTGTGTTTCCATAGAAGAAGAAGAGGAAGAGGAAGTGTGTGTGGTGAGGGAGTCAGAGGCGAGAGTCACAGGGGAGAGGTCGAAACGCCACCTCCATGTTCTCCTCCATGATGATGTCGAAGCGGCACATCAAAGGCCTGATGAGAGGACACATGGTTTTAGAGCAGGACTGTAAATATGACTCTCACTGTTCTGGAGGATGAAGATTCATCCTCCTCTGTAATTAGAGGTTCATCTGAACACAGACATTTTTAGACATCCAGGTCTAAAAATGTAAATTCAGTTCTGTATTTCAATAAAACTATTTTATTTGTCATTAAAGATATATTTTTGTTTCAGCACTTCCTCTCTTTTAATGAGAAATGAAGAAACAGGATTTTTCCAAAACCTGGCAACAAAAACAAAAGCTGCCTTCATAAATCAGTAGGAAATGATTTATTCCATGTTAGTAAATGGTTAATTACAGCTAATAAAGCAGTATTTCAGCATCAGAAATGTTAATAAATGATTAATTCCTCCTTATAAAGTCTTTATAAATAGTGATGGACCGACTCCTCTAACCTCTCGGGTCGTTCCAGCGGCGTGAAGCGAATCCTCAGCAGCCGGATTTTGTAGCGAGGCCCGATGACGTTGCCGGTGTTGATCCTCAGGGAGATCTTCTGCACATGCTGCAGGTCGTCATCGAACTGGGCGAGGAGGCGGGTGGAGGTGTACTGCTCGAACCTCAGGAGCTTACTGTGGAGAGAGGAAGAGGAGGAGGAGGAGGAAGAGGAGGAGGACATCAGAGCTTTAAATCTGATTTCTGAAGAGGTGAGGACCAAACATCTTTACATTCAGATACAGAGAGCATCAATCAGACTAACCCCGCCCCTAACTCCTCCCCCTCTCTCAGCCTAACACCTCCTTAATGAGGAAATGATTTTCAGATGGACCACCTGTCAGTCAGGCTAGCTGTGTTGTTCTCTGTGTGTGTGTGTGTGTGTGTGTGTGTGTTAAAATGTGTCTTTAATTATCAAAACAAACTGTCAGTGAATGTGACATTTTGCCACTTTCTCACCATAAATGAGTTCTCTCTGGGTTTTGGACATTTCTACCACTTGGAAACCGAAGCAGTTAATTGAGAAAATAATCAAAAACATAATTAGTGCTGCTCCTCATTTTGTTTAAAGGCTGAGGTGTGATAAATGTGAAGCACTCAGCTCAGTGAATGAGTTTTACAGTGAGGAGGCTCATGTGAGCCTTTGTGTACCTTTTACAGTGGGACTGGTTTCATTTAGTCAAGATGTCTACTGTATTTAAAGCAGTTTGAGTGACGATGGTGTGATGGACAGAAGGCAGAATTTATCGCAGTGCAGCACTAAAATAAAAAAACACACTGAAGTCAGAACAATGAAACAAAGATAACACAGGAAAACAAACGAAGGCTTTGATTTTAGTGTGATCGACTGTATTTTTCCCCCATGCTCCTGCCTACACACTTTGACTGACAGGTGTATTGACTTTGAAAATGAAAATGCAAAATAGGTCTGTGTTTGCATTTGCGTTTTTGTGAGGGAGACACATGACTGTGGAAAGGTGAATGCTGCTGAGTTCACCTTTGTGTGGTAACAATTAAGTAATCAAATAGCAAATCCAATTAGATTTTTCATTTTATTTTGGATAATTTCATTAGAATGACAATGTGCTATTTGAAAATTTGTTCTGAATTTAAATTACAGTCAATTAAGAAGAAAACAGCACAAACAAGTTTTAGTTTGCTAATTATGAACTATAAATAACAATGACATTATTGCACATTTCAAAGATGTAGATGCAGTTGTGTTCTTTGCAAGAGTTAGAAAAAAACCTGAGGAAATGCAGATTTTAAAAATGAGAAACAATAAAGACAAAAGAGAAAACATTTAAGAGTTTTAACAAATGAGAACAGTTTAAAAAAACAATTATACGACTGTATAGTGACTTCATCACACACTAGAGTACATAAAAAAATAATCTGGTGAATGTAATATTGACAGTGTTCATACCATAGACTATATATCAATATAGTACAAGATACAAGATACCTTTATTGTCATTTGAATAAACACACGGAATTACGTTTCCCCTGCTTAGGGAGGGGTGGGCCACAGCAACAGTTTCTTCATCGCGCCGCCATCTTCCCGAACCAGTACCAGCAACTAGGTCTCAAAAGTGAAGCTAATGTGGAAATGTAAAAAAGTGCGATCCTGCCAATGACCACTACATGCTGGCTCCAACTGACTTCAATTCAAAAATCCTCATTTTCAATCCTGAAATATTCAGTCGATACATTTTTTCCACAAGTCATTCTGATGTCATTAGATAAACGACTCTTCTTCTCAGTAATGTAGTGGGAGGAGGTAGGGGCGGGGCTTGCCTGATTGACAGGTAGTCCGTCTGAAAATCATTTATCATTAAGGAGATATTAGGCTGAGAGAAGGGGAGGAGTTAGGGGTGGAGTTAGTTTGATTGACAGCTCTGGTCTCCAGTGAGCACAGCCCTGAGCTCCAGTCTCAGGATGTACAGTGTGTGTATGTGTGGTTCTGCAGATGATCATTTTATTCTAATAAGAACCAGATCCAGTCTTCCTCCAGAACCAACAGTCTGTCGTGTTTGTCCACAGCTTCTGTTCCAGTACCCAGTGAGCCAGTCGCAGCCAGCTCCGTTCTACGTGGGAGGGCCCATGGGTGGGATTGACAACATGGCGGGGACAGAGCCCAGTCAGCAGGCTCCGCCCCCGGCACCAATG